>JABFPM010003501.1:0-14275 GCA_022817325.1 Idris sp. 1 HC-2018 | reverse complement strand
AAAGATAGAGAGAGAGAGAGAGAGAGAGAGAGAGAGAGGTTTGCATTAATTGACAGTTTAAATGTCATCCAAGAAAACAAAGTCTTATCGCATTTGACGTTATCTCAATCTAATCGAGTTTTATCATTGAAAAGGAAGATCGAATTTGGCAGTGTGAATTAAAACTGGAAGCCAGTCTTTTGAATACTGCAAAGTCACGTTCAACTATTATGATTGATACAAATCATGTTTAATCAAATTTAAACGTAATACCTGAATTGACCTACTGACCCTGTTCTTAAGTATTCTAATATTGATTAGCAGATTAATATTTTTTTGTATATGAATAAAATAAATCAGGTTAATGTTTGTATCGATTTTAACAAACATAGAAAAGTTTGTTTAGTGCAAAAAGCTATTTAATTTTAAAAAATTAAATACAACTTTTTCAAAAAATAGACATTAAAAAAAATTGTTTCTAAAAATGTTTACGAGTAAAAAAAAAAGTTAATCGATAATGAGTCAATTTTCTTAAAACTGTTAAATAGTAGAATTAAATTAATTCACAGCAAATTGGTACCGTTGAATTTTCGATAAAACCAATCTCACTTTGAATATTTAACTCAAATTTCTCGCAACGTAACAAATTATGTAAATTTTTTCTAAGAAAAAAATTTTCTCGAAAATTTAGCTTCAATTCCTTTTCTTTTTCAAACTAAATTCTATATTATTTAATCAAATTTATATAAAATACAATATATTTATATTTAACACAATATATTAAGTTCCACTTATCGTAAAATTGTATTCGTTATTTTTTTAACAAAATTAATTATACCTCACAACTCGTTAATCAACACATTTTGAATTAGAAAAATGTTTAACTGTTATAACAAAAGTAAATGAATTTATTTAAAAAAAAAACAAAATGTTAAAAAAAAAAAAAAAACAAACAAACAAATTGTTAATCCGCCTTTTTTTTGTTATAAAGGAAAAAATTCGGAGTTGCTGCGCGGCCTCGAAAATCGATCGGCCGATACACCATATATTCAAATCACCATCGATTATAATCGGCGCGAAGCGCAGGCGGCTTGCAAAAGCATCGTTGTTGTCGCGGCGACGACGCATCGACGAGCATGCAGTGTCGCTGCCGCCCCGAGTCCTTGCGCATTTTTGCAGTTCCGCAGAAATCTCGTGTAGCGGTATATGTACGTGCGGCGTTACGTCAGCGCCGAGGAAAAGGTTCCTCCCCCCTTCCGAACGCGCGAAAGGAGAGAGGCGAGGGTCGCCGACTCGATCATCATAAGCGGAGAAAAAAATATATCAATTATTCCTCAAAAGTAACATTCCAATTACTCGCGAGTTTTCGTATCAAAAATGTTGTCAACTGGATTGTATAATAATCTTATCAAAAAAAAAATAAAAAATAAAAAAATAAAAAAAAGAGATTTAATTTGCGTGTCATTATTATTTCGGCCCAAAGTGCAGATAATAAATTTGTACGGAAGTGCTGTATTAATAACGATACGTTAATTGCTACATTGATTTACTGATTATTCACAGAATGTTTCAAAATTATAATCAGTATTAACTGTTTGCAATTTTAATGAACCTACCGTTTATTAATTATGAAATGATTTTGGTGCTTGCCTACCAGACCATTATATTTAGATCATTTTATATGTAAATTGTTTGATGATTATTAACTAAATTGTCTAATACATTGATAAACAATTTTGAATATGCTCTTTAATTATTACCATTATTGTCTTTTGAGATAAAATTTTCTTTTTATTCAATCCCTATTGTTTCATAAACAAATTGTTATAATGCATATGAAATGAATTATTCAAAATTCAAAAATAAACTCAAAAGTCTAAAGCATTTACTTTATCTTTGAAATTACAATTTAATAGCCCTTACAAAATGTAACAATTTTATTTGTAAAAACCATTCCGTTTAAAAACCTTAACTGTTGCATTTCAAAAATAAAACTTAACAGTTAAATTTCAACCACTCAATTTCAAAAAAGTTCAACTGCTCCATTTTCGAAGCTTTAACTGTTACAATTCAAATAACTCCTAACTGTGTAATTTCAAAAAATATAACTGCTCAATTTGAAAAAAAAACTTTTTAAAATTGAAATAGGCGTGCTCTGTGAAGGGAAAAGCTCGTAATAAACAAAAGGGCATAAAGACACCCCGGTCATGCCATAAGTCAAAGTTGTCGGAACCCCGTTAAAATCGCAGCCGCCCACCGCCCCCGTGATTCGGAAAGGCCCGTGCTGCCGGCACCCCGCGGGCGGCCGCGTTTGCTTGAGAGCCGCCGAAAAAGCTGCGGCAACGGGAACGCCGCCGACGACTTGGCAACGTGGCCGCCGCGGCGGGGGTGCCGCCACTTCACGTTACGCCCCTGCATCTGTCAAAACTGGCCGCGTGAGTGAGCCAGACTGCTGCTGCGTGTCTCTCGGCTCGTGTCTGATTCGGCTAGCCGTCGCAGCAACATGGCCGCACCGAGGAGACATCGTGGCCCGGCGCTCAGT
The DNA here is from genome assembly GCA_022817325.1 of Idris sp. 1 HC-2018. Lineage (NCBI taxonomy): Eukaryota > Metazoa > Arthropoda > Insecta > Hymenoptera > Scelionidae > Idris > Idris sp. 1 HC-2018. The sequence continues at coordinate 11,754 of JABFPM010003501.1, read as the reverse complement.
CTGCAGCAAGGCCACTCGCGCTGCGCGGCGCGCGTTCCTCTCCTTTAAAAAGAATCCACCAACTCACCCTCGTGCCCGCAACGAAATCCTCTCGGACTCGACCTGAAACTTCGCCGCGGTCTTTGTCAGCGACTGCCTGTTACGCCGAAACTGTAAACACACAGACACACACAAGCAAACGAGTTAAAATCATCATGAGTACCAAGAATTGTCGTTACAAAAGTTAAATCAACTTGCCGCCGCCTGTCCGGCTGCCAATTGGACGTGTCATTTACCTGTTTGAGTGCAGTGTTTATTGTTAATTGTGGGCAAATTTTGCCGAGTGTCCTCGTGAGCGTCGCCATATTTTATTTTGAAAGCCGCTAGACGGAACGGTGTGGTGGCGCTGCCGGTGGCGCATTTTCTGTGCGGTTGCGCGCGCAGCTGCGCCTCTAGTGTCGCGCTGCTTGTCCAATTGCAGCGCCGCCATTTTATCCTTCGCCATAAGAGAGGTGAAGAGGCAACTCTCCGATGTTCTCGGTTAAGGTTTCTGTCGCGACGGAATTTCGGGCCTGATCGCGTTGTGTTGTGTCGTAAGTGGCTTGTGGTGCAATGGAGAAGCTATGACGCACCCATTACATCAGACAAACGGCGCCAGCTTGGAGGACTGCCACACGAATTTCTTCGCTCTGGTGAGTGCAAACACCAACAGTGCTGAGCTATCGGACGAGGGGCCCCAAAGGACCCGCGGACGCCGGCGGGGGCGGCACACAGTCCGAGCCAACGACCCGGCAACGAACAAAAAAAAGAGCAGAAAATTGTCTCCTAAAAGAAAAAAAACAACACCGTGTTCCGATTTGCCAAACAACTTTTGCTCAGGGTGTACACAACTTTTTTTTGTTTGTTGATCTGTCTTTGTCTGGTGCCGTCCTTGTTGCGTCCGCCAATGTCATGTTTGTCGATGCCATTTGTGGTGCGCGGCCTTTTTTTTACACAAACAACAACCGCCCCGAAAAAAGCGAGCGACGTGAGTCGTTGCGTCTCTCTCTCTCTCGGCGCTTTTTCCCTTTTTTTTGGCCTTTTTTTCTGCTACTGTCTCTCCGCAGCGCCATCTGTGCTGCTCCTTTTTGCCGTCAGGTCGTCTTTTTTTTCGTTTCTTCCTTTTTTTTGTGTTTGCTCCTTTTCTCTGGTTGCCTCTCTCTCGCTCTCTCTCTCTCTCTTGCTCTTGCTGTCTTGTTTCGTTTGTTTGAGGCACACGAAAAATGCGTGCGTCGGTTTTGTGTCGGAGATTAGAGCAAGAGAAACGTCGACACGCGGGGAGGGCGAGAGAGGAGAGTGGTGGGAAAAAGGGAGTGAGATAAGACGGCGAACGAGCGAGCCAGATAAGAAGACTGTGACGTTCCTTTCGCTGAGACGTCGACGACACGAGACTCCCGCAGCGGAAACTGTGTCAAGCCGGCTGCGCTTCGGGCGAAGGATGCACGCGTCAAATTCACAGAGCGAGAGAGACAAATAGTGTTCCGAGACCGTTGACAGGTCCTTTGTGCCTTTTGGGAAAGTCGGGTTTTTCCCAAGGCCCAATGAATCAAGTTTTCGTTAAACTTTTTCATTTCTTTCTTTAGACGCTGTTGTTTATGCGATTCGTTTCAGGATGTTTGAAAAGTGACTGTTGACAGGTTACGATTAAACTTCTATTGTCAAGATTCGATTGTGCCAGGAGGAAATTGTTATTGTAATGTTTTCCAGTTTTATTATTCCCAAAATGATTTATTAGAAACAGAAAAAAGATTTATTTACAAAACAAATTAATTGTTATGAAAACTTTTATTTGAACAAAAAATTTTGACTTTTGTTTTGAAATTGATTGTTAATTGTAAAAGTATTTAAAATTATCTGCTTTTGTGGAGCTACAAAAAATGGTGTCAGTGTTTTTAAATGCTCGAACAATTTCGGAGCAAACACATTTTTAATGTCAGTCTCTCTCTCTCTCTCTCTCTCTCTCTCTCTCTCTCTCTCTCTCAATTGAAAAACTATCAACAGTTGTTTTACTCTGACTTTTAAATCTTATTTATTATTGTTTTAAGAGATACAAAAAAACAAGCATAATATTTTTATTACATGTATATCAAAACACTTGTACGTATGTTTATATATAAAAAAAAATTGTAACTTTTTCTTTTACAACATTGGTATTGTAAAAAAAAGGTTTAAATAAAATTGTACCATTTAAATTATGTAAACAGATTATGGTCGGCAAACAAGTATGACGTTAACAAATGATCATAAACAATATATCAATTTCATGGTCTTGAGCTGTGTTTAAACAATTGAATTGATCTTTTCATAATATACATTCGTGTATTCAAATATTTTAACGAACAAGAGAATATACTTAACCGTTCGAGGGGCACTAAGGTCAATGACCATTGAGGAAAATTTCGGTGAAAGGAATCCCACGTTTAAGAAAGACAAGAACCCTGAATCTTGAGGGTATTGTCAAGTACCTGGAAAACCTCTATTTCATTTGATACAAATCGAAAAAAAAAAAAAAAAAATTTAATTTTTTATTTTTTATTTTTATAACACAATGTACAGATAACTTGAATAGCACAATAAAAATGTTAATGTCTAAATATAACAATAAATAAATTAAATTCATGCAATGAATGCATGACATTTGGCAATTTCTTGTTATTATACTATACTAGAACTAAAATTAAACTTTATTAATAACTTTTAAATGGATGTCGGAGCAGACGTGTAATTAATATTTAAAAAATGCTGCGTGGAATAAAAATGCAGCCAATCAATTTGGTTTTTTTATGTTTATGTATATTGTTTTAAATTACATTTTCGTTTATCATTCGTTTATTGAAAATTGTTTATCATAACGGTAAATCAGAATTACATTATCTTACGGTATGATTTTTTTTTTTTTTTTTTTTTTGAAAAGCTCATTCCACAGATATATTTTTGTGCTTTTTAAAAACATGTTCAGTAATCACTTTGACAAAATAAATCTCACTTTAAAAAATTGGGTGTATGTTAATGTCAAAAACATATTAACAGTGCACACACAGAACCTAACATGCAACTTTTCGGTTTTAACTTTTGATATATGTTGGCTCGGAAAATACATGAAATTAAATTGCAACGTTTTTCATGGCATGAATTATTTATAATAAATTTGTGTAACATTATTATTATTAAATGACATGTTTATTATATATCAAGCATTATTTCAATTTCCAAGTTCAATTAACAATCTTAGAAACACAAAATGTTAAATAAAAATATATTGTCACTAAAACTACATTCTAATCAGCTAATTTAAATCTTATAATGTAACAATAATATCTCATTAAGTTACTGATTTAATCAAAAATTATGATAATATATTTATGACATGTGTATGTCATTAATGATAGGGCTTAATTCGAAAATAGTTGAATTGAAAAATGTGTATACTATTTAGAAATAAATGATATTTCAAGAAAAATTATTATTTATGTATTTAAATTGTAATTTATATTTAAATACAACAAATTTCAAATCAAAATTTTGAATAAAAATTTAATTTAACTTGTACATATATTTTCAATGATCAAGTTTGTAAAGTAATTAATATACTTTCACGCAATTACAGTGATTATAAATAAATTAACATTTACAGCACCCTTTAAATAATTATTTTTTGTTTAAATACTTGTATTATAAACGAGGTAAACATATTTTCGTCGCAAATTATAACGTTAAAAAAGATAATAAATTGTAATTGGCTCGTACAAATGGAAGAACGAACAAATTATCTTTTTCAATTACTCTATTAAACAGCTGAAAAGTAATTACACCGGCAAATTAAAATATCAAAACCGTCGAAATGCACAATTTTGTGTGCACAAACCACAAGTGTGTTACTGAGTCGTGTTTTTAATGTCAACGATTGATGCAATCAAAATCAGAAACAATTTTTTTTAACATCTTTCTTATAATAATAAAAATGTTTTCACTCCTCAATGTATTCCAAACATTGTTCAACCTGTACACAATTAAATTCTAAATAATGACTTAAATTTTTCTTATTTGTTGAATACAAAATTTAAAATTAATCTACAGCAAAATTAATAATTCTAGTTAACAAACAATAATGAACAAGTTATGTTGAATTTAACTTAAATTCAAATGAAAAATAATCTAGCATAGTATAAATTTTTTCTCATTTGACGTAGCATATATGTTTTCCCCGTCAAACGCCAGCCATTGTTTGTCTTCTGCCGAGACTAGATCAAGTACACACACAGCGATATATATACTATAATTTCATTGGTACACACTGGCCGACACGTGACGATTTTTCAATAATGCCTTCTTTCAAAAGTCAGTTTCTTAAAAAATTTCCTGGAAAATCACACCTGCAAGGCCGTAATAAACTTCTTTCCGCTTTCTCCAACCTCGATTACCGTTGTCTCTCGCAACCTAAGAGAGAAGGGGGGGGGGGGGGGGAGAGAGAAGAAGAAGAAGAAAAAAAAGCCAGTCAGAAAACAGAGCAAAGCCAAAAATCTGTTGACCATCTGTTCAAAATTCATTGCTGCTGACAAATTGAACTTCGAAAAATGCCTTTTATGGCCGAGCTCATTGAATTAACATATTTCTAACGTTACTTCCGGCTCCGACTGTCCATATGCCAACGCAGAGTAACATTCACTATATACCTTGAGATCGTGGCGACATCTTAGGCTAAGCGTCATTAGGTGATTAGTCCTCGGAAAGCAGACCCAATTGCAATCGGAAAAGCCTCGCGAAAGAATGTCAAGGTTCTCTTTTAAGTAAGTTCTCAATTAATTTTCTTGAAATGAAAAATAAAATCTTCTTTTTTTTATTTATTCCAAATAATGTTGGTTTTTGTTTATGTTGGTAGCAGCAGGAAAATGTGTCGGATGGAAAGTTTGCCTTTATCCTTCGCGACGCCACAAATATACGGCCCTGGCCGACTCTCGGCACGCGGCTCCTCGACCACAAAGTCACTCGACTAGATTATGCTGAAACTGGTGCTTTGAAAAGGAGAGAGAAAGAGAAAAAGAGAGAGAGCGAGAGAGAGAGATGAGCGGGAGGGGGGAGCGCTGCGGCGATGGCAGCCCGAGACGGCCGAGGCTAGAGAATAGCGGAGCCGCGAATGGCAGGAGTCAGGACTTGCCCGACTAGGTGAAAGCCTTGCATCGAGAAAGACGTGATGTTAAAACTCGGTGTAGAGGCACCACACCGAGGGAGGAGAAGTAGCGGGCGCGCGCGCGCCAGGCTAAACGCAACCAACCTACACTGTTTGCGGAATAAGCTTGGGAAACCGGGCATCTTGTCTATCGCAGCCGTTAGAGAATTTGCCGAGGCTTTTGTCGGACGCCGCTTTTAGGGAAAACATTCTTGTACCTGGGTGTTTTTTTTTCTTTCTTTTTTACAAATACTTTGTAGCTTCGTATTTTAATTTCTTATTATAAGAAGAGCTGGGGAATGCAGACATTTTCGGATATGACAGGGGATTTCTGCAATTGAGTTTTATTTTGTCAGATTTAAATATTGTGGATAGAAAATAATTTACAAAGTTAATTAGAAAGATGTTTGAAAAAAATTATTTTGTTTTGAATTTATACAAATATTTAGAAATTTGGGTTATTACTCTTTGAGGATTTCTGAGTAAATGACTTTTATTGACAACTTGTGAAGTCCCATATGGACTGAAGTATTTCGTATTAAATTTAAGAACTCGGCAAGCATAGGGGAAAATTTTTCATGCTAACTCACATAAAAACTATGAGATTTGAATATGAAACTGAATACAAGTACTCTTTTATACGAGGAATTTCAAAGGGAAAAATATCTCACTCAACAGTTCTGGAGTTGTAAATGCCTATATCGAGTGTGTTTTGGGTTTTGAGAGGAATTATGTGTCAAATTGTAAATTAATATTAAGTTGATTTTAAACACGAAATTAACGCTGATTAATTTTATTTTATTTGAATAATTTGGCAAAAAATTAAGATTTTTGTTTATAATATTGAAAGTAAAATAGTAAAAAAAAAAACTGTTATCTAATTACGGGTATGGAAATAATAGAATTAAATGATACGAGTGCATTTGAATTTCTACTTCTTAATGTTAGTTTCGCTTTCTAACTTATGCTGCTTTCGTAATAATAAATGTGAAAATATGGCGACAAAATGTTTTATTTAAGGCAAATTTTCATTCACTTTTTTTTCAACGAGTTTATTATATATTTACTAAGCAGAAAAATAAATTTATTATTTTTGATAAATACAATTTTAACGGAATGTTAAATATCAACGTCACAAAATATTGCACAACAAAGCATTGCGCTTACAATATAAAACTGTCAGCGCTTCGCGAAATAATGAACAACGTCGTTTTAAATAAACAATTTGAATGCATATTTTTGTAACAGAATAATTTTAATCTTACCGGCCGTATAAGGATGTTGCTTATTTCAACAAAGTGAGAGGAAAAAATCAATACACCGCGTACAAAGCGAGAGTAATACAAAAACACCAAGCATTAACAACAAAAGTTTGTTAAACAAAGTGTACAGATGCAAAGATAAATTCCCGATGACGTGCTCGTGATTCAATCTATTCTTAACTTTGATATTAAAAAATGCACGCCATTTCTTTGTCGAGCTGCTTCGGTCAATTATCATATAGACACAATTGTTATAGTCGACGTCTATAAACGCAAATCTCTTTACGATATTCCAAGTTTTATTATACAACCAACCGCAAATGGTTTTATCGTGGCTGCCTACGGTGTCGTGACGTCACCGTAAACGACACCATTCAACGAACCGTTGACGCATGAAATCTGTGAAAATTAAATTTATAAGAGATTTTATTGGAAGTAATCTACATTTGTTTTTTATTTTTATTTTACTTTGTATTTATTTTTGTTGCTCTGTTATATTTTTCTTGTTCAGTAGCAGACCGTTGGGTAATCGGGAATATAATAAAATACATGAGATTGACCAACTTGAGCGATACTGTTTTCCCTTTAACACGGTGGGAACGGTTCCCACGCGACTCCACGCGCGGTTGCCAATTTTAAGGTAATTGTGTTATTGTCAGCTATGATCTGCTGGTACAGATGTTTAGCTTTGTTTTTAAAATTTTAATGATAAAAAAAAATTGAGTTGACAATTATTTAAGATAGTCCTGTCGTGTTTATTGGATTGAAATTGTTAATTAAGTGGACAAATTAATTAGTTCTTGTTATTTAGGTCAACGATCTATTTGTAAGAGTAATTTAAAATTTTTGTTATAAACGTGATAAGATAAACAGTGAAAAAATTACTTTCTATTAGATATTCTTGAAACATTTTTAAAATTGCATACAAATAAAAAATATGCATGATTATTTATAAATATAAAATTTGACATTTCGAACAAATTCAGTATATCAAAAAACTCGTTAAATATTTAAAGTTATCTATATTTTGTTTTAAATACTAAATAATAAATTTTATAAAAACTTTTCAACCAATTTTATAAGTTAAATATAAAAAATATAATTAAATCTTGAGAAACTGTATATGTAAGAAGTAAAAAATGAAAAAATTGCATTATATTTTGATGATTTATAATTTACTCAAATTCTGCCAATTTTAATCCCCAAATAAAAATTAATTTGTCAATTAAAGTTGTTGTTAAAAAACCTCGTTAAGAAAAAAACGTTTCAAAACTTTTTTCACAAGAACTGTTATCTGATTTTCACATTTAACTATCTTAAATAAATATCTTTGTTCCAATTCATTTATATACCTTAATTAATTGATCCTCTCTTAGATTAGATTTGTTAAACGATAATATTGATTCTGACAAAATTTTATGGGAAAAAAGTTAAAATCTTTTTTTTTGTTCAATCAAAAAATTCCTTTATACTTTATTTATTTAACAATCAAACTGTGGAATAATTTTGTCTCTTAAAAAAAGATTTATAAAAAATAACTGCATAACTTTTAACTTCTTCCCAAAAATAAAAGCTATGCAAATTTCGCATAATAATGAGTTCCCAATGGGGAAAACAATTTCTGAACGGAAAGGCGGACCGTTTGATCATAACGGTGCGAATTACCGTACTTTTTCTCGATCAGCCAGGTCAGCCTGTTTGTGTCACCAAACAAAAAACACTGCTCGCATCAATCCCGGATTAAATCTGCAAATCCACACCTTGTATCAGCAAACTCCATCCCCCTCGAGATTTCATCCTCTTATCTCGAAGCGTAGAAAAAAGTATAGCATCTTAATCGAAAAAACAAATTCCAACTGTTGATTGCCAGAAAATTGTTGAACAAAATTAAGTTGTCAAAAGGGCTGGTTCTCTGATTTTGTGTCTCTCTCTTTCTTCTTTTCTGTTATTCGATTTGGCGAAAAGCAGGACTTGCGCTCTGACAGCAGACTTTCGGAATTGCCCCTGCCTTTCACAGCTTAAACGGCTGTAATGTTTATTCGTTACACGCTGCCAGACAGCGCTGATTATCTAACAGGGTCTCGCTTACGCGTTAAATCCGGCGTTGACACGCGCTCGTTAACCCCCGTATAATCTGCCACCGAGATCGGGGTGACATTGTGACGCCGCGCTCAAACAACCCGCTATTTAATTTAAAGCCGCGCATCGACATATTAGGCTTGTTTATAAGTCACCACTCTCAATTTGGATTATATTAATTTATTTTTGTTTTGGTACGAAAATGTATCAAAATGTAACAAAAATTGATTTAAATTACTTGTTTAGATTTTTAAATCTAAGTTACATTTTTAAATTTAAAAAGTTTACAATTATAAATTGAGATTAATTATTAGAGTTTAAAAATTTAAATGACAAATTTAACGCCTACTTTAAGAGTTAAATTTTCCGGCATTTAACCTGCGAGTGGCCACTGTTTTCGTCTTCTTTTTTTTTGTTCTTTTTTCAACAGTTCATTATTAAATTCTTGATAATCTCATAGCGTCTTCATAAAACCGGTCCGAAAATCAAGGCGAACCGGTATTGAATGGCGCGCTGGGATTAATACGAGCACTCTGTGCATTATCTCGCAATCAACCTGTTAATATCGTAATCGACAAGGTACTATTGTATAAGAATGCAGAAGATTATTAAATCACAATTAACACGTCTCTTCCGACACTCAAACTAAAACAATATTTTTGACATTAACTTTATTTACACAAAAAATATTTTCGTAGACAGCGATAAAAGCCAAAAATGGAGCGACTGTAATCAATAATAACTGAATTTATTTTATTAAAGTAATAAAAGAATACAATTTTTATTTTGACTATGATAAAAAAGCTTTTTACTTTATACTGTGACCATGAGAACTGAAATTATTATTCGAATTTTTATATGAAAACTTCTTTGTCAATTTTGCGTGAATTACTGTTATACTTGTACATTTAAAAATCTCTTCAAAAGCTTTTACAACAAATCAAAATTTGAATATACAAAATTAATAATAATCCGAAATTTGAATTAATTTAGTGAATATATTGAGTATTTAATGGAGTAATCGTTACATTTATTAACCCATTTTTTGCCGTTGATGTGTTTCCGCAACATTACAAACATTTGTTAATTGATCCAAATCTTTTGAAAATAAACGTGAAATTACATTAATAGTTATATGCAGAAATACTAGAATAGTAGAATAATTTAGTTGTGTCAAGTTAAATATGAAAAATATACTTTGATTCAAAAATAATTATACAATTAGCAGTTCTACAGAAGAACTGCTTGGCAAAAACTGGGTCAATAAAATATTAGTAGCAAATTGGTTTTAATAATTAATTTTTCTTTTAATTTCGCGGCTATTAGATCTGCCGACGCCATATAGAGAGGAACTCTCCCGAGAGTGCCAAAAGTTTGTGCATATATTTGCTTATTACATGAGAAAGTAGTTTGTACAAATATTACAGTGAAAACTTTCTTGTTATATTCAAATTATTTATCGTGAAAAAAGAAAATTGACATTACTGAAATCACATATATTTCAGTTTGCTTCAATATATTAAATTTCCTATTTTAAATAATTTTCATTTACATGCCATAATAACAAAATTTCTTGCAATTTTTATTTTACATTTATCTGAGATACTACATTTTTATAATATACCCCAATTTATTATATTTAGTTCACTGATACTCAAGTTTTATAGAAACTAAAAATGAGTTTTTTCATAAAATGTACTTTTTTTGAGATACTAAGATTCATTTTACTTTTGTGTGACATATTCAACTTGTATTAAAAGTGAAGTTTCTTTCATGAAAAACACTTTTTAAAATATTCCCTGATTTGCGGAAAGGTTACAGGACGCGGCTGCTGGCAGGGTGGACGCGCGGCTTGAACTCACGCGGACGGCCTTGCACGTTGCCTTGCTTGTATTGATCAGCGGATGACAGGCCCGTAGTCGACGATCGTGCCCCTTCGCTCGATTCAGCCCTTCTGCTGGATGCGAATGGCCCTTTTGTCTCTGCTTACTTTTCTCGCTGATTGGCCCCCAAAATTGCTCGTCTTTTTCAAAATTAGGTTACACCGGCTGGGCAAATCACCTAGGGTGTGGTTATTGTACTATTGCGCCGGCATATCTGTTTTTCAACTCGAACGTCTTTTCCAATTACGCCCTGCAGATTTTTTATAACAAAGATTTTTGTTATCTATTTTTGTCGAGAAATTTTTATATGAACAAACCAAAATACTTATTAAAATGCAAATTTAAAGAACAATTGAATTGTTAAGTTTAAAAATTATCTGCAGATTTTTATCGACTGCCTCTGCTGCTAATAAAAGTGCGTGATAAATCAGTTTACAAAGGCATCTGTGTTTGATAAAGAAAGTTATGAGCGGGTCAGTTTCAAATTAAACTTAAAATAAGCTAAAGAAAAAAATGTAAACAATTTTTGTTAAAAAATTGTATATTTAATTTCCTTGTTGCTCATGAATGAAATATAATTTTGCCACAAATCGTGTTTGCTCGTCGCAATCACGCTTCAGCCTTGGTTGTACTTTTTTTTGTATAAATTGTTTAATTAACCTTGTTAAAATAACCTTGATTGTTTGATCAGAAAAGCTCTTTTTCGTGTTAAATGTAATAAAGTGCGTTGCAATCTAGCGGTTTTTCAATATTTCTTTATCTTCATATGCTGTTTGTGTACATGTATATATAAAAATGAATACATACACTTTTTCTCTCTTTCAGTTATTGAAATTAAAACTCCCTGATAAATGTCGGCAAATAAATCTCAACAGTTTTATTTATTTAATATATTTATAAATATATCTGTATCGGGATTTGAAAATGCACACAGCTTTAAAATAACGTGAACAGGCCGTGTGGCCTATTGATTGATATCCTAGTCAAAACGTAACTCCGTTCAGATTGCGCAGGACGCGAGAAAATTTGCGATGCCTCACAAGTTGAAAATTTTCGTTATTGCAATCTGTACATGAAATTTAAAATTTTGCTAGCAATAAAATAACTTTCTAAAGTGAATTCTAATTATTTTAATTAAAAAAATTGTAAAAACATAATAATACACTTAAATGTACAAAATATTGAACAAATAATTAATTGTTTTTAAAGTTGACATTTGTGGTGCAAACAAAGTAGGATTTTGATTGAATTTAGATGAAATCTCGTTGGATTAGATGAAATTATCGAACAAGTTTGTTCATAAAAGGTAGAAACATTTTCTGAATGTAATTCAACTCTGAGAAGG
>JABFPM010003500.1:0-14278 GCA_022817325.1 Idris sp. 1 HC-2018 | reverse complement strand
ATAAAATTTTAATTATAATTATAATATCGACGTGTCTTTCAGAAAGGGCAGGTTAATTTAAATATTTAGCGCTAAACTTCGATTTTGATAAACGAGTCAAGATAGAGACTCGGTAAAACAACAGGATTTTTTTTTTATGGACACCCTAATATATATATATATATATACATTTTATGCGGAATAATAACAATGCACTTGTCGAACTTGACACGAAATTTGAACTATATTTTTTAAAATTTAATAGAAGTTTTGATTTTAATTATTTATTCAATATTTTGAAATGATTAAAATACTATATTGATATAAATAATGTTGTAATAATGTTATTACAACATATACAATTGTTATTAAAATAACAGAAACATTATTAAGCAAAATTTTCAAAAAAATAAAAAAAAACAATTTTTTTTTACAAAATCGTGATTTATATCAGCCCTGATACATTCTTTTATTTTAGTTGGGAATTTAACATAATTTTTACAATTACTTTTGCAACTTAAATTTTTTGTTTGTTTGTATCTTCTTAAAGAAAATTCAGTATGTTTGTAGCATTACACTGTTGCTGTAATGACGCGTCGCAGAAAACCAACAATCCGAACAATGTAAACGAGATAAACAAAGATGCAGAAATCACGTGACAGAGCGTTGGCAGTGCTTACTGTGTTTTTTAGCATTTATTTTGTATTAGCTGCAACGATATTTTTTTACAAACATAAATTCTTTATCTGAAAAATTCCTTGTGAAAGCAAAACATATAAAATCGTAAATGGCCATAAATATGAACCACAGATAACTTAATTCTTTGTTTAAGAGAAAAATATTTGTACCAGCATATAAATATTCTTTTTATTCTAAAACAAATAAACTCCAAATATCCATATAATAATAGTTCAAAATCAAAAACAATGATACTCTAATAAAAAAGACTTTACTATTCGATAAGCACTGAGATAAGAATTCAATGGCCCTTTAGAATGTCATAAAAACTTGAACAAATCTTTGACAAACTTCAACTACTTTGATTCTTTAATCATTTTTTTTTAATCTAGATGATTGATTATATAGAGAAAAAACAGATTTGAAATGTCTATCAGACGTTCCTCTTCACTGCTAGTTTTATCATCATACATACAACATTTAACCGAGCAGTCTCTAGTAAAGCTTCAATTATTCATTCTGTTGAATACTTTTTCCGTGTTTCAAAGGAGGGTGATAAGCTTCGTTAACGAGATGTAGGTCATAATACGCCATCACTGCGTGGCAAGTCGACCTTTAGCTCTCCAAGAAAAGCTCCTTCAAAATCCTGTGCTTGCAATATTGTCTTTGAAAGTTGGGCTCAAAAGTGTACATGGACAGAATAAAACCAATTTTATTAGCCAAACTGTAAACTTTGATCAATAAAAGAGTTTTAGTTGCTCTTAAAATTGTTTCCACAAAGCACGAAATTTAAGAATGATTTATGTCAAAATTTCAATATGACCAAACATTCACGGTATTATCGTTTCAATTTGTTTCAAATTTAACCATGAAAATTCAAAATTGTATGGTAATTTGAATACACTTTTTTTATGAGAGTGTTACAGCTATTTTCATTTCATTGTCAAGAGAAAGTTTTCTATTAAAAAAAAAAAAAATTATTCGACATTATTTTAATTTGATGATGACATTTAAAATAAAAGTTCATACAAAAAAGATTTACGAAAATTTATAAATGAATAAGTAAATATTAATGGTTATTCTAGTTTTTATAGGAAACAATTTCGACAATTTGTTTTGTTTTTCAAAATATCTTTTCATGCCCAAGTTGATGGATAATAATGTAACTAGCTTTTGTGAATGAAACAATTAGATGAGCAAAATTTTGAGGACTTTTTGCGACTCAAAAGCAAGTTGAAATTAATGAATAAGTGGAAGAGCGCAAGTGAATTTTTGTTGTTTGCGTTGTAATTACGCTTAGTAAGTGCGGAAACGCACACTTAACCCGATGTTAAATTTCCGGATCCGGTCAGCTGGGTTTCACCGTGTTCCTCGTCCAGCTGGGTTACCGTATCATGCACATTTAAAGCAAGCACTCAAACATACGCAAGCGCTAAACTCGACTCCCAACATTCACACACACACTTCTCATAGCGCCGCAATGCCGCCACGATATTGATCCACAATTTCAAACTGTTTTATTCTGACGTTTCGTCTGTTTCGATTGTCAAGGTGCTGCTACTTTCAGTGCACTCCTTTTATCAACTTCACTGTAATCAAGCACCATATTTTTTAAGTCAACTTTAATTTGAACATTTCACAAGTATTTCTTAATTGAGTCAAAAAAACAATGTCTGATGTTAGATTTCAAAATAATCTAGAAAACAACTCGAAAAGCAATCATTTTTTCTACAAGTTAGCCTCGAAAATGAATGAACCTCATCTAAATTAACATAACAATGCCGATGCACAAACGTTTTATTGCGTAATACAATTTTGTTAGCTTTGTTTGCCTTTAAAATTGCCAGAAAAAGATGATTTTACATGCAGTTTTTGTTTGTTGTTTTTTTAAATTAATTTAATAACGATAGTTTTGATTTTGGAGGTAATGGAATTATCTTTTTATAAAGATAATATCATTTTCAAATATAATTAAAACTAAATTTTTGTTTTTTAATACTTTACATTTGTAATCTTAATTTATAATATAATAACAAATAAAAAAAATACATTTAAAAATATGGCTAATACTTTTTTATGAACAATTATATAAAGCTAACATGTGAAGTATACGACACTGTAAACACCTTCAGTTATTTAACGTGTCTATGATGTGTCTACATTACATAATCTTAATTAGACAAGACAGATGTTTGAAAAACTTGTATAATTCGCTATCGATATACAAAAGCTTGATGCATGTTATACTTGTATATTTATTAATAATCAAAATATTTTATCAATTGTAAATTGCAATTAAATTATACTGATAAAATGCTTCCTTTGTCATTCAAATGTGTAACACATTTCATCGGAATTAGTTGTTCAATGAACGTACTTAATTAGTGTGGATGCATTCATCTTCAATTAACTTGGGAGTGAAAGTTTATTGATGAGATAAAAACATTTTTGTAAACATATTTTTGTTGTCACTACTGTTTTTGTTAATTTTATTTTTAATGGCTATATTGCATGCACAGTTTATTTGATCATTTTATGTGTGATATTTTGTTGTAGAAACAAGTTTTTACGATGAACGGTTATATTTCATGCGTTTGATTTGTCACCGTAAACCTCACTTGCTGCATGTCCAAGTTGTTTTACGTTCATCCTTCTTCCCCCTCGTGACGTTGAAATTCCGAAATCGAATACCAAACGTGGTCTATAATTACAGTACTTTCCCCTACGATCTTGAATCTCATGTCATCATCATATTACTACCAACTCCTTTTATTTATTTACTTCTAACATAATTTAATTGAATTAAAATTATATGAATTATTAATTACAATTTAAAGAGTTTATTAATTATTCAAATGATCATTAATCAATTTGACATGTAATGAATAATTTTGTGACTTTATAAATATATAAATCATCTCATTCGTACTTGATAATAATATAATATTATTACATAATTATTAGAAATAAAGTGACTCATAAATCCGACAGATCTAAAACAGTGGTTTATACAAATATACATATAAGACATTTGAGTAATCAGAAAGTAAATCTAGATGTTGCTCAAAGTTTTTCAAAATAAACAGAAAAAAGTGTACATTCATAAATCCATTTAATTAATTTTGAAATAATTATAACGATGTGTATAATTGTTTTTCCCTTACGGAAAATGACATTTATTTTCGTAAAAATAAAAGAGGGAATAACCAAAAATTAAAATAGAATGTTTTCAAAGAGTGGCTGCTTAAAAGTAACGTTCACGATCAAATCTAGTTTTAAATTAGCTAAACTTTAAGTTGATTTAAAAATAAATTATTGAACTTGAGGCTCACTTTTGAAGTTCTCTTTCCAATCGGAATTTTCAAACAGGCTTTTAACCTAATTCAAGAATAAATGTTTAGAACAAAACTGCTAAGAAGGCAATGATATAATTATCTCAAAGTGATTTCAATTGTTATATAACTATCTATAAATGTATTAAAAATTAAACCAATGTTGGTTCACCGTATGATGCAATTAGTCTCACTAAAGTGCCAAACTTTTGATGGTACCGTTAGTCTTTAGCAAAGTCTCAAAGAGTTGGTTTGTTTCACATTTTGTTAAATCGAAAGTTCTGTGAAATATAACTTTTTTGAACACTAATATACAAATCATCAATTCATTTAAATTAAAATCACTTTGTGTTTTGATGATATTTGATAACAAAAATTATATCTTCAATTCATAGTCATTTATGGTGTTTTTAATATTTTTATTGAATAACTTGAATTAATATTATTTGTTGAATCTCAAGATTCAAGTTATACTATATTGATAAAAACTAGACCAAGATCTCTTTCAATGTTGCATCTTACATTATGTGTTCATATTGTGAACCAATCATTATTTGGTTCATCCAATGATTTAGAGCATAATCATGTGGTAAGTTAATATTAATCGGAAATAATCTGAATATAAGCGTAACAATTTGTTGAATTAACTGTGATTTAATAACACTTGAATTTGTAAGAAACAATTTTGTTGATACATTTTTAATTTGACAAATTAAATTGAAAATAAGATTAGAAAAACTGTATCAGTTTTATAAGATTCCTACAGGTAAATAAAAATATTGAAATTCCTATGTCGATATTTATAGATTTATTATACTATGTAATAAATATAGTTAGTTTTTGCAGTCGAGTTGATAATAAAGTCAAACGAATATTTAGGCTGAATGTTTAAGATGAACAAGTTAAAACGACTTACGAGTCGATGAATAATACACATAATTGTCTTAGAGAATAAAGTTTATCTGTAACTGTTTTTTATCTTATCATTCAAGTACGGTTGGTCAAAGAATCTTTTAAAATTGCTCTTTCATAACTACACTTTTGAATGTCTTTTAATTTTTCTCTAAATCATTGATTCAATTTTTATAAATAATAATTAATAAACCTTTGCTTGTAATTTAATTTGAATTAAAAATTCATACTTGCGTGATCAATTTAAAATTATGTAAAAAGTGACTTTAATTATATTCTTATAAGTGTATAATTGATTTTTTGTAATAGGACTTTTCATCACATTGAAAGTGATATCATTTTCATGTCAATCGTTTAATCTAATCGATCAAAGGAACTAATCTGCGTCAAAGTTAATGATTTATTCAACTAATTGGCAATTGTTGTTTAATTTTATTAATCATTCAGTCTTGTGAGTTCAATGAAACAAATATTATATTAGACATTGTGATGTATTAATTATTTTGTTTGTACTTGTAGGGAGATTCTGTAAACAAAGATTTGAAAATGACGGACACGAGTCAACAAGAATTTATTGAGCCGCACACCAATGGCGTCATGGACGATGTTCTGACAGACGAGGAAAGAAGTAAAATGAGACCAGCCGATATCGATGCGGTGAGATCATCCTTTATTTTTTCAATTCATTTATTTTTATATTACAATTATACCGTTATTATTATAGAATTATTTTAAACATCATACTCAAATGCATTCAAAACTAACACGAATATAAAGTGTCAATTTTTTAAATTTATTTTATAAAAACACATTTTTATCATCAAAACATTCAATAAAGTGATTTGTTCTTTTTTGTAATTTAAGTTATTTTTTTAACATATTTTGTATTTTTGTCTTTGTCTTTTTTTCATTGTATAACATTACATAAATATATATCCAAGTATGAAATAAGAACACTAAAAAATTTGATTTGTTTTCATTTATAATAAAAATAACTAGTAATTCTATGAAGGCCAAATTAAATGTTAATTAGATGTTGAGGAAAAAAACGAGTAAATAAACGTTTGAATAAAAATAATTGATCAGTTTTGTTAAAAACGAGTATACACTTAGTATAAACTCGTCTCGTTTAAAGCGAGGATTAATTATATTATTAACTCTCATTTACAGGATATGAGAGAAATGGAAAGAAGAAAGAGAGTGGAGCTGATGATCAATTCTAGACTGTTTCGTGAGGAATTAGAGCGTATCATAGAAACGCAAATGAAAGATGGAGCAGGCCCTTCAGGTCTCTTGCAGCAAATATCGGAAATGATGGGTCCTCAAGGTGCCCGTTTCAGCGCAAATGTTTTCAAAAGTAAGCACTCACATTAGGATGGTTCTTATTTGGTGGTCCAAATCACTTCCAAATTCAATAACAATAAGGGGTCAATTTATTTTAACTCGAAAAATTAATAATAAACCCCATCCCAGAATTTTGTTTTTATATATATATATATATATATAGTTGTTAAGTTATAAAAATTCATGTACAGCGCATATTATCATTGTTATATTATGAAAGTGTATTGAATTATCTTTAAATTGACCCTATTGAAATGAAATTTAGGTCAAAAAATGTCGTTTTTATTCAGTTAAAAGAACTGTCAAAACATAAGAAAATTCATTTTTATAGTTAGAACGTTTTAGTCGACAAAAATTGTGTTCCAACGATAAAATATTCTACAAATATATAAAATGACTTATTCAAAAGGGTCAAAATTACTTTGTCAAAAAATTGGAAATATTATGCCTTTTTTTATTTAAATATTCATTTTTCAACAATATTTTAATAAAAACAAAAATTTTATAACATAATTTTATCTTTTAAAATTCAAACGATATTAAACTAATATCTAAACTGTAAATTTATGTTCTTAAAAATGTTGGACTACAATTTCTCGGCCTAGAAAAAAAATCATTTACCGCTTCAAAATTAAAAAAATTATTTTTTAAAAATAATTCAAGATTTCTATTTCGAATTTCGGTGGTATTCGTACTAAGGAGTTATAAAGTCTACAGTTTTTTTAACCGAATAAAAACGACGTTTTTTGACCTAAATTTCATTTTTTTTCAATAGGGTTAATTTGAAGATAATTCAATACACTTTCATAATATAACAATGATAATATGCGCTGTACATGAATTTTTAAAACTAAACATCTATAAATAAAAAATTTGACCGAAAATCATGATTAAAAAAATAAACATTATGGGATGGGGTTTGTTATTAATTTTTCGTGTTAAAATGAATTGGCTCCTCATTTTTATTGAATTTGGAAGCAATTTTGGGGGCGCCCGTCAAAAAATAAAAATTTTGCCTAATAAGAACCACCCTAACTCACATATTTCATTTTAATGGCCTTTTATCTTTGAATTATTATTATTATTATTATTATTATTATTTTTTTTTTTTTTTTTTTTTTATACCTGAACATTATAATTTGATTGAAATTGATATAAAATTTACTCAATAAAATGTCTTAGTTATTAATTCAAGTTTAATGTATAAACAATGGAATTTCAGATTCGAACTGCGTTGTTCCGATCAACGATATTCGAGGAGTTGAAAACATGGGCTATGCTAAAGGCGAGAAGCTTCTTCGATGCAAACTAGCAGCAGTGTTTCGATTGCTGGATCTGTACGGCTGGACGCAAGGTGTCAGTGGAATTATTACTGCCCGTCTCAACCAAGACCAGGAACACTTTCTAATTAACCCGTATGGCTTGCTTTACCACGAAGTCACTGCGTCAAGCCTCGTTAAGGTGGACATGCAAGGTGCCGTCGTTGAACAAGGCACAACAAACTTTGGCGTCCACCTTGCAGGATTTCAACTTCATTCAACAATACACGCTGCTAGACCGGATATTAAGTGTATCGTACACATCGCCATTCCGTCTGTTACAGCTGTAAGTCATTTTCATTCATGCCCATTACATTCAATCGACGCAACTTATCAAAGATATCTTATCTATTTTGTGTTTATACAATTGATTGTGCCATTTATTGCCAATTTTCTCAATTATTTAATTACGAATTGCAATCATCGTAAAGGCATTATACAATTACTGATGACATGTTAGTTGCAAAATGAATTTCATTAGTTTATTTTAAAAGCCAACATTTGTTGTAATAAAATTTGATACATTTTTTATTTCTTTTCTTTTGCTAGATATCTTCCATAAAAAGCGGTATACTGCCACTTAGCCAAGAAAGTATCGTGATAGGCGACGTAAGTACGCACCAGTACGTCGGAGGATATATTGAACTTGAGGAGAAGGAAAAAATTGCGCGAAGTCTCGGTCCAATCAACAAAGTGATGCTATTAGCGAATCGTGGTGCCCTCTGCTGCGGTGAAACCGTAGAGGAAGCCTTCTATAACGTTTATAATACCGTGTTGGCATGCGAGTCCCAGCTCAAATTGATGCCAGTTGGTATCGATAATCTCAATCTCATAAATGAGGAAACACGAAGAGCCATATATGAAGCGTCCAGAAAATCTCTGGTAGCACATCAAGCCGCCACCGAACAACCCGCACTAGCTGAAAAACTAGAAAAACGTTGGAGGATCGGCAGCACAGAATTTGAAGCGCTTATGCGCATGCTGGACAACGCTGTTAGTAAACATTTTCTTAGCATTTTATTTGGTAAAGTACATTTATATAGTTAATTTTACAATCTTTTGTTCAAAGGGTTTTCGCACTGGTTACATCTATAGACACCCGTTAGTTAAAAGTGAACCACCAAGACCGCGCAATGATGTTGAAGTACCTCCAGCTGTGTCATCTGTAGGATATTTACTCGAGGAGGAAGAATTATACAAACAAGGGTGACTTAATTTTATTATCTTATTTAGTTTTGTTAGTTTTGTTAGTTTTGTTAGTTTTGTTAGTTTAATGTCACACACACAAAATAATGCAATTCAATTGATTAACGAAGGTACATATTTTTAAACTAATTTGTCTTTTTAGGCTGTGGAAGGGCGGAAGAAAAGGAACCGATCGAACTCGCTGGCTCAATTCGCCAAATGTTTATCAAAAGGTTGAAATCCTGGAAACGGGCACACCTGATCCAAAGAAAATTACAAAGGTAGAAGTTATTACATTTGAAGACAAGAAAGAATAAATTTCTCAGAGTTGATGACAAGTCTCAACAAACATTCCTTTATAATTTTTTCATAGAAAAGAAAAAAAACGAACGTAGTTGTGTAGTTAATGAGAAAATCACGAATACTGTCTGTTTTAATATTAAAAATAGACAATAAACACGTCTTAATATTATGAGATAATTTAAATTACGGTTTTAACAAGCTATTAGTAAACTATTAGTTTTTTCAAGTCAAAACAGTTTATCTGCAAAAAATTTGACTTCATAGTAAGCTGTTTAAAACCAACTTATAAAATAATGAATTGATAAATAATTTAGAGACTACTAATTTCAGCTAAAATTCTGAAAGATTTCTTACTTTTATTCCATTACTTTCATTTTTAAACAAAGTTGCAGTAGAGATTTTTAAATATATTTATGTGCTGTTTTGTTGATTAAATTTATTTATTTATTATATATACATATTATTTATCTTATAATATTTCAACGAATTAAATATTTTCATTCATAAGAATATTTATTTAACAATTAATTGATTAATTTATACATAGATATCGTAAATATGGTTGATCCATATTTTGGACAAATTACACTTGCAAGATATTATGGAACTTCCTCAAATGATTGCAATATTTCTCTTAAAGGGAAATCAAATTTTTAGCAGATAATATAATTAATGACAAACGCATTTACCTATCTTTATTGAGGCGTGTTATATAATAATCGGTACAGGTATCCACCGCTTATTAAACGAAGGATATCTGTATAACTATATAATATAAAACAATATATATAAATAAATGAAATTAATCGTTGTTGATGAAATAATAAGAGTGTATTAATGTTTAAAGAAGTTCATTAATGCTCGAGTAATATTAATATCGTGAAGTTATTGTGATTCTCTGCAATTTTTATCTGCTTATATACATTTATTGTAGCTTTTTTAGCATGTGATGTTATTTTAGTACATATTTTAACTCATTAAATTAGACCCAATACATTTTTTTAAATGTTCTAATCGTATTGAATTTAAAATTTGAAAAAAATAAACATACGTATACACGTTCATTGAAGTTTTTTAGGTGAAATTTGTATACAAATTTTTGTCAAAAATTTCATTTGTTTTTTTGGAAATTACATAATAAGTTTTAATAACTGAATGAAATTTTATCTTTTCAATAACAAATATTTACTGATGTAGTAAAAAAATATTATTATTATTTTTATATATAATTTTTAACTAGATAATTTTATAACTTTGTTTTATCAAAGTAATAATATTGAATCAGTGATTAAAACATAATTCTTCATTGTCTATAATCCTTTTATAGGTAACAAAAATTGGATTGAACACAAATGTAAATGTTGACATTTAAAAAGCATTAAATGTACTATTCATCAAAAAAAAAGTTGTCAAAGAGAAATGAAAGTACAGATGATACGTTAAACTATAATATTATATTAAAATTTGTTCTGACTCAATGAGTTGACGTATTTCGATATTTATATTGAACAATAACCTTTTTTTTGTTTTGTGGATAAATTTGCAAAGAAAAGAAAAGCATCGCTTTTAATTATCAGCTTGCTATATTTTAAATATAAAATTTATGCGCGTTTTTATAACATATTGTTTAGAAAGCTTGTATTTTGTAGCTTCTAATTTAATGTTGAGTCAATGAACATATAAACTTGCTGAGTCAGTGTACAATACACACTCAAGTGAGACAAATTAACTCATGTTCAATTCCTTCCTGTGCTAATTTCTCGTAGAAAATCGAGAAAATATTTTATTCTATACTTTTTGAAGAAACAATGATAAGTGTTTATATGTACGTTTTATGACATAAATATAAGTATCTATTGAAATATTATGTACTATTCAAAGTTAAAGTGCTCTGCGAGTGTTGCGCAAAAGTGCACAAAAATAACAAAATCCTTCTTCGCACAATCTTGTCATCTTTTTTAAATAGTATAATAAAAGATTTTAAAAATATGAAAAAGATTGTTATTTATACGAGTTTTTTCATATGATAAGGTTAAGATGAATATATCAAACGATTCATCAATTAATTTCACACATTTACGTGTATTCTCTTTATTGTATTCAGGTTTAATGATTTCAGAAAAAAATTACTTTTATTAAATATTATTATTTAGTTAAGGTGATATATAACTCGGATTGTCTGTCTTTATCTCACGAAAATAGTTTGTATATAATATTTTTGTTAATTTTAAAAATTATTGTAAAAACGCACGATTGTTTACTAAAAAAACATGTTTCGAAGATTTTGCGAGAAAGAATTCTTTGTAGATTATGTGAACAAGTATAATTTTTGGAAACTGTAAATGTCGGTAAATTGATTGCAGTTTCCAAAAATTATAGAAGAATTCTTTTTCGCAAAATCTTTGAAACATGTTTTTTTAGTAAACAATCGTGCGTTTATACAAAAATGTTTAAAATTAACAAAAATATTACATCAAAACTATTTTCGTGTGAGAGAATCCGAGTCATATATCACCTTAAAGTGAAAAATTAAAACCAACTCTTTGATTTTGTATTATTTTATTTGAATTTTATTTTTTAATTTTATTTCAACCGAATACTAAATGGTAATTTTTGACAACTACTCAGTATGAATGTGTGCCTATTGGTGTCATCGTTTAAGTGGTCTTCCATATACATCCACTGCATTCACAAAACCAGATCGAACGACTTGACGTGCGTATCGATATCTGTTTTATTTTTTGATTCTGATTATATTCTGTTAATTATTAAACATTTATAATATAATAGAAAAATTAAATTCATTATAAAACGAAAAATGTCAATCAGGCACACATATCACGCTAGAGTCACTATCATTCCAGCAATAAATGCACATATATTTTTATAATAAAAAATAATAATGTAAATAAGTTTCATTTAATATTCTGGTTTTGTATGCAGTGGGTGTCAGACGGATCTCCGACACATAGCAGTACTCCTGTTAAGATCGACTGCGCTCTTCAGTTCGTACCGAAAAATACGAATCCCAGAGAATTCAAGGCAATTCAACAGCAGGTTAGTCTTTATACACAATTTCTTCAACTTATTCTAATAAAAACAGTTTTTTAGCTTTGAATATTATTTTGATTAATCATTATTGTATTATTATTTAGATCAAAGATTACCGAAGAGCAGACAAAATTTCAGCTGGACCCCAGTCACATATTCTTGAAGGTGTAACGTGGGAAGAAGCCAAGAAAATGCAGGTAAGATTTCATTAATTATTATTTATGCATTTATTTTACAATGAATTTTAATTATTAATTATTATCCGATGTTTCAGGATGCAACGATTAGTGGAACTGGTGAACAAGTAGTTTTAGTGGGAGCAGCTAGCAAAGGCATCATACAACGAGGTTTTCAGCATAATGCTATGGTTTACAAAACACCTTATGCTAAAAATCCATTTGACGCTGTTACAGATCAAGAACTTGACATGTACAAAAAAGAAGTAGAACGAAAACTAAAAGGAGACCCTTGTAAGTCTTTTTTCAAATAAAAATAAATATATTTTTGTTAGTAAAGAGATCTTTCATTAAAAATATAATAAATATAAAATGCTTGATATAAAATTTTGAATAAATATTATATCATTTTTGTAAATAAATTGTTCTTTAATTTGTATATTAAAATTGATTACAGACGATGAATCGCAATCTGAATCCGAAGCCTTATCGTCTTTCAATATAAGCCGTGCTACCCACGAATCAAGCACTGCCAAAAGTCCTATTCAGTCTCCAGTGTCTGTCACGTCAGAAACTGAAGAAGAAAGTAGAGATGGTAATATTTGGAATTGATAAACTAATTGGTAATTTTAGTAATAATAAAATAAATAATATATAATAATAATTTTTAGAACCACGAGTGTTACGGATAGCAACTAAGCAAGTGCCTCTTCCGAGTCAACCAGAAGTTGTTCTTAGTGACGGTAAGAAACCTAAATTTTATTTCAATTTCATCACTTTTATAGTAAAAAGCCAAATACTTTAAATTACTTGTTTTCATACTTTTTCCATTAAACTTGATTTTCAATTGTTGATACTAAACGTCTTCTTATTTCTTTTATAAATTTAACGATAATTTTATTTTTTTGATTAAATGTAAAATATTAAATAAACTTTGATTAAACTTTTCTTCAAATTTAAATCTATAACAAAAACACTTATAACTATTCTTTAAAACTCTTTTAACACTTTCAAATTTGGTCAAAAAATTACATATTATAGTACAAGTCAGTGATGAAATTGATTGTACATTTAACTTATATTATTTTTGCATGTATTATAAATAACATATCTTTGCAATATTCTTTGATGCATGTGCTTTTTCTTTGTCTGTATGATGCGTACACATGCCATTTGGGTCAACTTTTGTAGATATTTCAAATGCACAACAATTTCAAATAATAGCACAATCTACCATAATAAAATCTATTAACACTAAAGGTAAGATTTTACATTTTAATTATAATATTTAAATTCTTTTCACTTCAAATCAAGAAGTTTTTTTCTTAGAATTTAATTAGTCTAAAATGTATCTTACAAGTGAAGGTTAACTCTGATTTAGTTCCTGAGATTTCTATTTTAATTCTTTTTTTTTTCAATTTTATACTTAACTTTTATTGTGACTTTATTGTCTAGTAGAATCAAAAGATTGTGATATTTATATGTGTGTATATTATTTTGTATAACTGTGTACAATTTTTGTGTTTTCTTTTAATTGCACATGAATGATTATAGTTTAGTTATATGCATGTTTTGTTGTATTTTGATTGTATAGCTGATGCAACAACCCATTTCCTTAATGAGATGAGATGCTCTGAGATTCGTGCACGAAATCGAAGACAAAGTAAGTGTTTTCATTCCATACTATCGGTTACAAATGGATTTGAATTCTTACTAAGTAGTATAATTTCATATATTTTTGTGCCTATTTATATAAATAATACTTTTTATATTTTTAATATATCAAATATTTTCTTTTTTAAAGTAAAATTTAAAAAAAAAAACAAATGTATTCAAATTTTAATTATATTGATACTTTTTTATTTAAAAAAAATTATTTAATATTGGATGGAATTTAAATTAAACTTAACTTATTTTCATTGACAAGAAAAGTATTCTAAAATAATTTATTTACAAAACGTGCAACACCTTAACGCGATGTCGAACGGAAATTTACTGT
>JABFPM010003499.1:0-14280 GCA_022817325.1 Idris sp. 1 HC-2018 | reverse complement strand
TTTAACTTATACACGGAAAATAGTAATCACTGTTTAATACGGTGACAACTGATCACCGTAAATATCTATGCTTGATCACTGTTCATAAGGGTGTTCGGTTACCGTTTTTTTCCGTCCTTGATCATCGCCGGCACCGTAAAACAAGGTATTGAAGCACCGTATTTTATAGTGATACAGAAGCACGGTAAAACAACATGATAGTTCATAGTTATTAACCGTGTACAAGTACAGAAATTCATCATTATTGTTAACGACTGATATTTAACGTGCTCTGTCATCGAAAAACACGGGGATCACATTTTTCGTCACTGTATTTAACGGTGATTACTATTTTCCGTGCACGCAAGAAGGTTTCAATGTTTGACGCAACAACTTTTAAATTTGAATAGAAAACTTTTGTTGTACTTGCAACAAGAATTTTCATTCTTGACTTAAGAAATATATGTCAAGAATTAAACATTCTGGACTCAAAACCTAAATTTCTAAAAATTAATGTATTTTTATAGACAAAAATGTGACAATTTAACCTAAATCAGTTGAATTCAGAATGTTTTTGAGATTCATGATTTTAAACTAAAATTGGTATTACTCAAGACTTTTTTTATTAAGTAAATTAATATTATATATATTTTTTTAATTTAAAAAAAATTATTTAATGCGAATATTAATTTGTCAACAAGTGTCAATTTACAACATTCTTACATAAAAAGACATTTTTTCTGCAATTTTACAGAACATATCACATATTTACATTTCTATCGATAAATAGAATATATTCTGTGCGGTTTGTTTTTGTAGGAATATATTCTGTAATTTTCTGACATTATTTATATATATATATTATGTATATATATATACACATACAAAATCATCGTTGCACTTACAGAAATTATTTTTTTGTTCTAATCCAGTAGTAAATTCATGAGTGGGATACAGGAATTTCATGTTTTAAATTGACTCTTTAGTTTGAAGTAAAAAAAAATTCTTTTTGTTTTAATAATATAAGGAGTTAAAATCGTTTATGTTACAGTTACTTATTTTATAAATTAAATAAATCTTTTATTACATAATTTTGTTTAAATAACTAGTTAACAATACTGAGAAACGTTTAATGTATTCAAAATTAGAATTTATTTTGGATTATGTTTAAGTTTTCGGAATATTACATAAAATTCATGTAGCCCACCCAGGAATTATTAATGGATCAGAAACAAATGAATAATTTTGTACAGTTCACATGAATTTCCGTAAATGACTCAGTAATTTTTTTCCGTGCAATTTGTTTGCATAATAATCATTTTTAAAAATGTTACTTCGAATTAAGAAATTATAGCATTATATCAAAATCCGCAAAATTTAAAAAAAACAAAATTTGTACAAGTTTTAAAACTTTAAATTTCATTTCAGTTGCAATTAAATTTTACCTGATAAACGTAGATGTTGAGTGATGTTGAGACTGACCCGCAGTTGACAGGGAAGCCATCTTTGAGGAGCTCTCCCTTGATGGCCCTTGAGGAACTTCGGATTCGTTCAGATAATTTTCGTTCACTGATCTACTTTTGGACGTATTTTTGCTCGACGCAAAATCCTTAGTGTTCACATCCGATCTCGGACTAATTTGCTCCCTTGATTCCATATGGGCTTCTGTAGATTGGGATTTTGATGGGAAGGATTCTTGCTTTTTGTCTACTGGTGTTGGACTAAGTCTTTGACGCTCTATACTGTAATAAATCATCAAACGTGTTTGTTAACCTTCGAAATAGGAGAAAAGAATTTTTTGTCAGTTCTTATTGAAGGTAATCATCGAAAAATATTAATATAATATTTTCGTGCCATCTTATACTACAAAAATATTGTCTTATCATTTATACAAATTAAAAGAAAATAACCTTTAGCAGCTTATAGTATAATTTTTTATATTTTTTTCTAAAATAAATAATAACGCAAATTAATTGAAAATATCTTGAGAGACGACTCCTTAACTTTTAATTTAGGAAAATGAAAATTATGAAAAATAAACTTAAATTTACACTGAGTGTAAAATAAGTTTATAGTTAGATTTAGAATTTGTATTAGTAAATTTTATATATTAGAATAATTATTAGAAGCTTTTCAATATCTTGACATTTATGTACACATTTTAACATTTCAATGTTCTACTATTTAAATAAAAGTAACAGTTTAAATATATTTTAGCTTAGCTTTTAATTTAAAAATAAAAATTTCAATTTCAACAAAATAAATTTTCATTTTAACTTTGCATTTTTAAAAAAGAAGTAATAAGACTCAATCAAACGATGATCAACTTGTTAAATAAAACGAAACACAATACTGCTTTTATTATTTTCTTTTAAAAATTAAAAAAACAAAAACAAATAAACTTTTGACTTCTCACCTCTGCGAAGAAGACCTGTCCGGACCGGAAACTGAAGCGCAATTTCTGACAG
Source organism: Idris sp. 1 HC-2018 (assembly GCA_022817325.1). NCBI lineage: Eukaryota > Metazoa > Arthropoda > Insecta > Hymenoptera > Scelionidae > Idris > Idris sp. 1 HC-2018. The sequence goes on along the minus strand of JABFPM010003499.1, from coordinate 11,833 downwards.
GGTTAGATTCTTTCGATCCCAAATGAGACACTTTTTCTTCGAGAACATAAATTGCTTCGACCGCTACATCGGTGACGTAATGTAATTGTTCTTGTGCTCTATCTATCCTGAAGAAGCGCTCGGCCGTATACGCTGAACACATTTTTTAAATTACGAGAAAATTAAATGGCTTTCTATTTGATATATACAGAAATAAGAGAGCAATTTCAATTTGATTTTGATGTTAATTTTAAATCAATCAGTTTTTCGTTATTATTATCATTTTATGGAAAAACAAATATTTTAGCAAGAATAATTTTCCAAAAAGAAAAGTAGTATTATATAAGATAAACAAGACACTTAAGAGTTCATAAGCGATTTTTTTTCTCTTAATTTCTTTAGACAAAAGACTATTTCCTGATGATACTCAGTTATAAATATAATGAATTTTATGACAATTTTTCAAATCTCTTTTAATGTTTACTTTTTTTTGGTGAATTAAATTTATAAATTTAATTAATACAATGAATAAAAGTTCCTTGTAAAGTTTCAGATTTAATTTTGTGGAGACATTTTCTTTTTAGCATATACACATAAATGGCTAATTTTGTGGGTATACGTTTGTATCTTGAGTTAACATGCAAAGATTGGGTTGGACAAAAAGCACAGTTTATGTGTAACGACCGAGTATTGTGTGTTTTCTTATATTCATATACAATCATGATCATTTATGAGTGTGCATGTAGTTCAAAGTGTGTATGTGTATGAAAACAAAGCGCATATTGAATTACTTTCTTGCACTTTAGCACATAATAGTATGCGGCTTTTCTATCAGAAATATTTCATCTCATTTGAACTATTGACCTTTTCAAATCGTTTGATTTTTTCTGTTTCTATTTTTTTTTAAGTCAAACAATAGAAATATGAAAGAAAACCATATAGATAAATAAATGTATTTCTTTTTTGTTAGAACTTATATTTTATTAAAAAAAAAAAAAAAAAATTGACGAGAAGTGGTTATTGTGCCTCAATAATGCAAATGATTTGCAAATAATTAACTCGAAAAAAGTATTTTAAAAAATGAAATACATTTATTTGTGAAAGAGCATCTTAAATTATGAAAGAAAAAAATATCTTAAAAGAAAATATTCTAGTAAATGGCGAAAAAATTCTATTAGGGTAAGTCTCAGATTTTAATATTGTATAAAGTTGTGAATTTGAAAACGGTTTATTCTCGGATTGATTTCAATTGATGTCGACCAGTTAATGTTTAATGTAAATTAATATTTTATATGTTCGAAAAGATACGAAATAAACCAAAATAAATAGTAAAATAAGTTTTAAAAAATTTCACTTTAATAAATGATATCTCTGTTCAGAACTAGCTTTCAAATTCTATTTGAGATTAAATTGTAGTATTTCTTAAATTTAATCTTTTGAATGATTTAGTAGGATTTTTTCCATTTTGACTTAAAAGTTATTTTTAAAACGTCAATTCATATTAAATTAACACTTGAAAATTCAGATATGGGTTATCAAATTTTTCAATGATGAATATATTTTAAATTTATACATCAAATAATAAGTTATATACACCTACTTAAAATGGTCAAGTAGCCTTAGGATTTTTCTCCGATGATATTGAGTTTGTTTACAAAAAAGTTGAAACTGAGTGAAAACATTTTTTATATTAAAACAAAAACTCGTACATTTTTTTCTAAAACGTATTTCTGCTTTATTTTAAAAATTAAATATAAAATTTTTGAATAAAATTTCCGCTTGCTTGTTTTTAACTACAAAAAAACATATTTATTTAAGTTTCAGTTTATTTCTAAAAAGTTTCATATTTTCATAAGAAAAATTCCATAAAGAATATTTTTTTTAATAAACTGATACTTACAATCCAGAAAGACACAAATGTCCATCGGGTGATCCTTTGCCAGCAAATTTCGTAGAGATTCAAGGTCCATCGTTGCATCGAGATCCAATGGATCTGAAATCCACGAGACAGCTGCGGATTTTAACTTTTCCTTGTCGGAATGATACGCCTCATAATCTGACATTTTTATCTTCATTACAGGCAGCTTTAGTCGCTCCAGTTTCGCACCCACATCTCGTTGCGGTTTACCGTTGTTACGCCGTTTGGTGAGCATTGTCGCCTGGTTTAATAAGCTCAGCGATATGACAGACGGTAACAAACGACAGGCTTCGCCATCCACCTTTGTAAAACAAAAATATTGAATTCATTAATGTTACTTTCCATTAATAACAAAATATAAATCAAATATACATTTTTTATTAACGGTATAAATTTATTTTTAATTTTAAATCATTTTTTGGTAACTTGAGAATATCAATTATTCTAGTTGAAAATAATTGTAAAAAGGTTTTCGTTTATGTGAGTAGAAACATATATAACATTTAACTCTGAAGAAATTAAAAATGTCTTCAAACTATTAGAATTTAAAGATGCAAAATAATGTCATTATTATTTAAGAATTAACATTAAAAAATTACTTTACATACATTAAAATAATTGCAATGCTTAGAGAGTTAGTGAAGTTAATTAGTTTATTGAATTATTTAGTGCAGCAATAGTTATTAAACTGTAAATCTAATACTGTTGTATGGAAGAAAGAATTTTAAAAACTTTTAAAAAGTAAGTTCACAATGGTTGAATATACACTGACCTGCAATGTACGTAATATTGAACAATTTTTGCAGCGATGTCATCTGACGAAGATCACATGCTTTTTTAATTCACACATCATAATTAAAATTTAATTATTATTTCTTTCAAAATAATAAAACATTGTGAAGATATTTAAATTGAAAATATCATAAAAATTAGTACAATTTAAACTTATAAGAAATAATTACATGAACAAGTTTCTAAAATTAATTTTTTTCTCACGACTTTTAGTGTGACTCGAAAAGTTGGTTGCTTAAGCCAAAGTAACTTTACAAAACAGAATGCAGTGAGCTTTAGATGTTAGGTGGTATACGATTTTAAAACGAAATTTACGTTCAGCAAATAAAATACGTAAAATACGTAAGATTGCACTTTGATTATAACAATATTTCTTTTTTTATCCCAAAAAAGCGTGCATGAATGAAAATTAAACTACATTTGAAATTTGAATTAAAGAGAGCTGTACAATATTAAATATATTGCAGGATGAAATAAAATTATTGTTTAAGATATTTGGAAGATTGTTAGGGTAACGGAACCAATAGTTGGCCGTGAACCAATGAATGACCGCCCCAACATAAAAATGCATATAATAAGTATAGATTTTAATATAAATTAATGAAAAAAATACTGAAGATTGCTGAATTTATTGTTTGTAATATCGAACAGCTCGCGTGGAAAATGACGCAATTGTGATAGCTTAAAAAAATTAAAGTAGGAACAGCCGTCTTGTATTTCGGTGTTTACGGTCTCACGCTGGTAAGTTTTTATATTTGCAAAAAAATTATATTTTAGAGTATTTAATGTATGCGGTTTTTTTTAAATCTTATTTTTTAATTGTTGAACTATTATTTAAAATTAAATATATAGATTTTTTTATCAGTTTTTATAATTTATAGACCGGTCAAGTATTGGAGAATCAGAATCTTTGTTTTTCCAATACTTGACCGATTAAATTGTTCTACATAATGTTAATTGAATAATGAATTCTAATAAAAAAATTATGAATTAAATAATAATTAAACACAATAAAAACAAAAATCGAAATTATTAGCAAATCTTTAATAATTATTCAATTAAAAAATTTACCAATTTCAAAAGATGTAATTCATATATCCTTTATATATTAATAATCAAATAATTGTATATCATTTAACTAAACGGAAACCCCTTTCTGCTTCCGACTAGTCAAGTACGATATTTTCTCTTACAAGTGCGGCAAATGTACCATTTTTAGTGAGAAAATAATTATCAAAATATAAGAAAAAAATTACATAATCATTCTCATGTGCGAAGTGAGTAACGGGGTCCAGGGACGAAGCTCCTCCGAAAAAAATTTTTTTAATGAAATTTTAAATGAATATTAAACATATATATATTATCAATATACATATTATTAATTACATTAACACACATATATTATCTTACGAATATGGCAATAAATATTTAAAAAATAAATTTACTATATTTAAAATCGAAAATAGTTCAATTTTTATACTTTTTATTGTAATTTCAAAAAACAAAATACAAAAGTTAAATACAAAATCTTTTGAATAAGTTCGAATTAAAAATCAGTTGAAAATAATTAATTAATTAGGAAATTTTAATATATTTAAATAAAATTTGGTATTAATATGAACAAAGAGTATAAATAATTTAATACAATTTATTTGTATGCATATTATTTTATTATCGGAATTTTCTGAACGTTCCGAACGATGGACAGTATCGGCGGGGAATGAATTCGAACGCAGACAACTTAATTAAGTGGGGGTAGACAACTTATCCCACTGCTCCCACCTAATTATCAACCCTCAGCGAATGGGACGCTTCTTTCTTCAGTTGATGAAAAGCTTGTTTCTCCAACTCTGGGAAAAATGGGCATTTTTACCGCACGTGTAAGGGAAATATTGTTTTTATCTTAATTTGTATTATTTATTAATTTATATAATTGTTTATACAGATGGTCAACAGCATGCAAAACCCAGACGATCCCTTGGACAAAATTGATATTTTTTTATAAACATGAAGAGAGGATAGAAGACGACTGATAAATAAAATAATTTGAGACTGATCACTAGAACTTTAAAATTTATTAGTTAATAACACCAAATTGTTTTTCAAGAAATATTAATATTATTTTGTAATCTTTTTTTATTAGATTATTTAAAAATACGAACAATTATAAAAAATTATTATATTCACTCAGCATTTACTGGAAACAACTCAGTCATTCATTGGGGAAATCGGTCATATACTGGTGTTTTTGACATGAGTGTATTAAATTATTGAAATAAAAATATTTGTTAACAAATAAACTCTGTAACTACAAAATGATTAAACTATAACCTAATATCAATATAAAAAAACAAAAATTAATCATCGATATTAATTATTTGTTTTTAATTTCATTGAATTAAAAATAAAAACTCCTTAATCGGTCATTCACTGGTTCCATCACATTGTATCACATAATGAACCAATTGTTTTGAATTACTTTTTTGAAAGAAAAAATTGAATATTTTTTTCAATATTTATTTCTCAATTTTTAGTAACTATTTTTGTATTTTATTTTGCATTTTGGTATTGAATTTTAGTTGTATGAAAATAACAGGACATTAAGAATTTTTTATATGAGAGTTATTTTACATGGAATATATATATTTTTTTTTAAAAACGAATTTTTATATGCTTATAATGATGAACATTGCTCTAGGGAAATGTGAGTATTCAAATGAAATTACGTTCAGCGTTCTGAATCATTGTTTTTTAAAATAAAAAGAATTAAACTAATCGATGGATTGACATTTTTGAGTAAACATTTTTAAAATATATACAAGCAGTAATAAAAAAAAATACAGTAATGTTAAAATATCTATTATTTACTTCACTTCAATGTGTTTTTCAATGAAAGTATACAAAAAGATTTAAATAAGTAAATGATCCTGTACATGGAAAAATGTTTAAATAAAATATGTTAAATTCAAACATAAAATGCACATTTCTGAAACTTCCTTGAATATTAACAATAATAAAATTTTATTACATATCGAAAACCTGGATTTTAAAATTGTACAATTTTTGTCTATATTATTTTTTCCTACCGAAGAATTATTTGATTCTCAATTATGTTTGAAATTCGATTTGAGAAAATTTCCTGCACTTCAACAAAAATTATAATTTTCAACTCAATAATTAAGAACGATTTTTAATTAGATTGTGAACATTTATAAGTTCGATAATAATTTTAATTTTGCGTAAAATACTACGGATTTTTTTTATTCAAATAAGTTTTTGGTGCAAAAATTGAAAATTTACAATATTTCATATCAACTTATGAAGACCTTTAAAATAGAATTCAATACAGTTAAAAGCTTTTCTTATAAAGATTACAATTTTATTATAAGTGCGTTATGAATGAAGTCATTAGTCTTAAAGTTATACATATTTAAAAGGAAAAGCTCAGTGAAAGATTGCAAATGAAATGGGAAGTAAATGTTTCGAAATTCACTCTTTTTTTATTTTGCCTCTGGCTAGGCTTTAATCTTGTGGCGCTTGTGAATCAAAAATGAAAGAATGGTATTGATTCTGCTCGCTTTTTGAATAATGGAACGTAATATGTAGTATGTTCTTAAGTTCACTGTTTTACACTGCAGCAGAAATTTATTTATTCATTTTGTTTTTTATAGAAAAATCATTTCACATATGAAAATTTAAATTAATTATAATAAAAAGTGACTTCTAATTACAAAAATTCTTACATTTTAATATATTCATACAGTTATTAATATTCGATGTTTAATTATTAAGTGAATATTTCTATTCAACAATGTTTTCTCAACAATAAAATCATTGATTACAAATTAACAATAACAATATTATTTGCAAATTACAAAAAAACCACATAATACATAAAATTATTATGCAGCATTGGTATAATGTTGATATAATTAATAAACTATTTCGTTGACGATAAAAATGGTTTTTTAAATAACACGAAGAAAATTTTAGATAAAATATTCCTATTTAAATAACATTTTATGTAGCAGAAAATAGCTCAAACGGCAGTGGTTCTCAATTCGGAAATTAATAATCAAATATTAAGAAAAAAATTATTATTAAAATATACAGACAGCTTTTGGTCATGCTTAAGAACAATAATGTAAAATTTGGGCTTTTTCACACCTTTTGTTTAAGAGTTATTAACAATTGTAATTGTTCAATATAATAACAATAACTTTTGAAGAAAGAGGACGCAAACGACCAAAATTTGCAGACAGCTTTTGTTCATGCTTAGAAACAATAATGTAAAATTTGGGCTTTTTAATAACTCTTAAACAAAAGGTGTACAAACGCCCAAATTTGATATTATTGTTCCTAAGCATGACCAAAAGCTGTCTGTATATTTTAATAATAATTTTTTTTTAATATTTGATTATTAATTTCCGAATTGAGAACCACTGCCGTTTGAGCTATTTTCTGCTACACTATTTTCTGCTAACTTCACGATGATCTAAAAAGAGAATTTGAAATTATTTTTCATTAAATTGTTTATAAGAATACCTTTACTGCAATTTGAAACTTGAATTTACTTCGTTTCATTTATGGAATGAAGTTTACTTTACAGTTTATAATTTATACTCAATACTGATTCAAACTTAAAACCAGTTTATAAATATTAATTAATTAGTTAAATACATTTAATCTGAAACTTGTATCATTAATTAATTTAAACTCAAAATAACCAAATATATATCTTAAAATATTATTTTAGTAATTTTGATACAACTTTGTTTAAAGCTAAAAAGAGTAGTTTAAATAAGAATTTAACACAGTTATAATATTTTGCACTTTTATTGGACCATACCAATGTGTAAATAACTAAAAATTCACTTCGAAAAATGTTTAGCTTGTTCAAAAAATATAACCTTGTGAAGATTATATTTAAAGTAAACAATTCTTAAATTCAAAACAGAACAAATATTGAAAAAAGTTGCATATAAAATTCAATATTGATCAGCTATTTGTTCTAGAAATTTAGGTTATATCGAGTTATGAAATCAAAAAAAATTTAAATGAGTTTAACATTTTTCGAATTAAAAAAACAGCACATCTAAGGATCCAAATGACGAACCTAAGTACTTTTCATTAAACAGAAATTTTTGTACATACTGATTAAACTTGAAAAAGAAATGTGACATTCAGTACTTGATAAAAATTACAAGTAAAAATTTGTTACCTCAAAATATTTGTGATACTATCAATAAAATATAATAATTTTTTTCTATATTTTATTATTAAATACTAGATGGACTGTATTTGTTTAGAAAAATAAATAAATTCAGTTTGAATTTTTTTGTTCGAAAATTGACAATTTTTAGAACACTTTTTAGCCTATTTGTTGTAGTCTACCTGAAAAAAAAAAACAAAATAAAGCTTTCAACTGGAATTCAGACTAGAAAATATATATCGTAATCTACTTCAATCTTTGTTCTATAGCATATTTCTTGTCTTGTGTTCTACTTCAGATTTTATTTCCTTCCGTACAACATTTGTTCTGGACTAAGGATATCTAAATTTGACTTGAAATCTTCTTTTCCTTGCTGAAGCATTCTATCAATCTTAAATAAATCAATCTTTCGTTGTTATAACTCAAATAATTATACCCATAACTTTACATCAACGTTATTTCAACCAATTATTTTTGTATAAAACATCCAACAGTAAACATTATTTTTATTTCTAATAATAAAAGTCTATTATTTTAATGTGAAACATTTTGAGAGCACATTACTTTTTATACGTCATAAAAAATAATGTCAAAATAAGACTTTCGAATTAAAAACAAAACAAAAAAAATCCAAAAACCATATTTTATCAAATTTTTTTTATATTTATTCTGGTTTATAATGTTTGAATAATGCGAAGATGTTGAATTTTTAATGACATAATAGTTGCTGCTAAGAAGAACAAGAGAAATCATAATCTCGACACTGACTTGCATTGGAATGGTCCTAGTGGTGACAAGTTTGGCTTTGCTGCACTGAGCGATGCAAGTGCCGTGACCTCCTGCCTGTAGTAGTGGAAGTTGATATGTTGTCAGGCCAATGACTTCGATAAGACCATCATCAGTGGAAGGCTCCTTGGTGCCACTTCCTCCGCCCCACGGCCTCGTTCCACCGCCATAAGACGCTATGTTGAGAAACACGATGGCGTGCACACGATGCTCCTTTAATTTTGCAGTTATGTCCTGTCCGTCGCACTCCAGCGTCACAAATTCCGACAGGTCCTTCCATTTGCGGCGCACCAAATCCTTACCACCCATTTGGCCGTAAAACATCTTGTTACGTAACCTCGAGTTAAACTTTTCCGGATGAGCTTCTGAAATACAAACGTTTTGCTATTAATCACAATGTTTCTTCGACAAAGTTTTTCTCTAATATTAAATCGTAAATTTAACATATCGAAAACTTGGATCATATTTTACAATAAATGTGAAAAATTCCAACTTTAAAAATAGGTTACATTTGGCTTTTCGATATTACAATTAAGTTGATAGTTATAAATAGTGGATATTCAAATAGTGCCAATATTAGACCCCAATATCGGGCCATATTGGCAGATAATATTGGCACAATATAGGGATCCAAGATTGAGTCGATATTGTAGCAAAATATATAGTCATTATTGCCTACCCGTGAAAAAAACATACGTCTTGCATGCATGTTATAAATACGTGATACATGCGTGCAACACGCGTGTTTAGCTTTTTTATTTCAATATTAAAAAATTTTTAATAACAAATTACAAATTTTGTTTTCATTAAAATGTTGAAATAGTAAAAATTTTCAGCAATCCCCAACTTCTGACAAGTAGAAACTGTAGTTCAGTGTGTATACAATCGGTTAAAAAAAATCAGACATATTTCGGCCAACTACAGTAGTGGACAAAAGTTTGAAACAATTAGGTTCATTGAAAATAAAATGTGATTTCAATTACTAATAATCTTTTTTAAGGTTTATTTTAATACTAATTAATACACTAATAATTAGGCATTAAATCCCCACAAATAATTTGGAAAATGATAAAAATAAAAGCTTACAATTGTTTTCTTCGACAGAAATGTCAATTATTTAGCAGACAAAAATATAAGACTTCAAAATATAACAAAATTAACTAAAATAATTTAAACAAAACCAAGTTTTGTTAAGTTATAATATAATATCTGATAAATATATTTAATATTTGGTCCAGTAACCCTTATTCTGAATTACTTGAGCGCATCTTCGGGGCATGGATTCAATAAGTTTTATACACTGATCAATCTTAATACTATTCCAAGTTTTCTCGACGATTTCGTATAAAACTTTTAGATTTGTAGGCTTTAAATGTGAAATTTCTCGTTTTAATATTCTCCATAAATTTTCTATCGGATTAAGGTCGGGTGACTGTGAAGGCCATGGAAATAAATTAATTTTTTTTTCTTCAAAAAATTGTTTTATTATTTTGGTAGTATGTTTTGGGTCATTATCTTGCTGAAAAATGAAGTTATCTTCACCAAAACAATCATAAGCGTATGGAAGCATTGTTTTCTCTAAAATTTCTTTATATAAAAATCGGTACATTATCCCATTGATTTGTCGAATGGGTCCTTCACCATTCATAGAAAAACATGCCTATACCATCATGTTACCACCTCCATGTTTCAATGTTTTTAAAGTGCATTTTGGATCTAAATCTTTACCCACACGTCGCCTGAAATAAGAAACGCCATCAAAACAAATTCGGTTGAATTTTGATTCATCAGAAAACAAAACTTTACTCCAATCTTGCACAGTCCAATGCTGATGTGCCCGAGCAAAATCAAACTGCTGTTTGATCTTTTTCTTTTTTACTAAGCATTGGTTTTTTACAAGGCCTTCGTTCTTTTAAACCAAATTTTCGTAATCGTCGTGAAATAGTTTTAACATGAATGTTTAAGTTGTAATTATTATTTATCTCTGCAGCAATGGTGATAGCAGTGGCAAAACGGTATTTTTCGCTCGTACGATGAATAACTCGATCCATGTATTTTGTAGTTTTTCATGGTCTACCACTTTTTTGACAATCGTAATAGCTGCCAATGACTTTGAATTTGTACCACACTTGATTGCATGCTGTTTCAGACTTATTCATAATATGCGCAATAGCAGAAAATGTTTTTCCGTCTTTACGCAAGGCTACCACTCTTTCTCGTTCATCCGGTCGCAAATTTTTGGCTTTACCCATGATTCCCTACTGAAAAATGTATTGTGAAAAAAACCCATATCCACTTGAATAAAATAAATTAAAAATATTGATACTTACAAAAAAATTTTAAATTATAAGCTTTAAAGTATAATTTTTGCTGATAGTCTTAATTTTTTGTCCGGCGTAATTAAAAAAATCAACTTCTATTATTCTTAATTTAATTAATTTACGTTAATTTTTTTTCAGATAAACAATGCATAACTGTTTCAAAGCGAGAAATTTTCGAAGTAATCCAGAATGATCTAAATAAATCTTCTCAACAAGAGCTATTTTCGATGGTTGAAGACAAATTAGTAAAAAGCAAAAATTCTAATTTTAAAATAAATACTACAACACAGAAAGTTTTCAGGAAATTGAAATCATTGTTTAATGAAACAGGCAGAAAGAAAAAGCGCTTTTTCAAAAAGCATAAAGTTTATCTGAATTCTCAAACAAGAATTCAAGTGAGTAATTTAAATTTTCTTATTAATGTTAATAATTTATATTAATTTTAATTACCACTAATTAATTAACAATAAATACTGTAGATTGATCATCCTGGGGACCAAAAATGAAGCATCATCTGGAGTTCCGCAGGGCTCGCATCTCGGTCCTTTGCTATTCAACCTGTTTATTAACGACTTACCTGGAACTTTCAAATTCTGCTATTCGTTGATGTACACAGATGATGTCAAAATATTTCACTTCATAAATTCAATTGAAGATGCTGCGGCACTTCAGAGTGACATGAATTCGCTAGTCGAGTGGCACTCCACAAACCTGCTTGAGCTTAACGTCACCAAATGTAACGTTTCTCTCGAAAACGTACTACCATCCGTTTTCCCTACACAATTGGTGAACAGGTGATTCCCAGCTCAGTCAATTTCGTTGACC
>JABFPM010003498.1:0-14281 GCA_022817325.1 Idris sp. 1 HC-2018 | reverse complement strand
ATATTCTTTGCACTTGTTTTGGCCATAATACTTCACTTTGAAAAAAAATTAAAATTAAATACAATGAAAATTGACAAAATTATTGGATTACAAAATAAAAATAACAAGTGATGAAAACTCAAGGTTTTAACAAAATATCAAGGGTTTTTCCAGGTTTTCAAGGTTTCAAGACTCGCTGGACACCCTGGTTTACTGGAGTAAGTTTAGCTTTTTTGAGTACCCTTGAGTCCTTCTGGAGCAACTACAGACTTAATTTGCAAGGGTTCATCTGTTTTTTCATAAGTAATGAATTTTCGCATGAGCAGTAGAGCTGTAGCCTTTTCCTCGCCAATTCTGCATTTCACCATCCACAGGTTCGGATCCTTCACCCCGGGCAAAAGGGTCTGCTGGGTGATCTCGTCGCTCATGTCCTCGCCCCCGTCACCGAAGTGACGAGCTGCTCCGGACTCGTCAGCGTATTTTTTTCGAAGGTACTCCTCGATTTCGTCCTCCTTTTGGGAGTCCCAGAGATTAGTGCCTCGACGTCGACCCTCGATCTCGCGGGCTGTTGGGCCCAGCTCGTCAACCTGTTATTTTTTATTTTGTTGAATTCGTTTTGTTAAATTGAGTGAAATGTTTAAATTAAATTTAAAAAAAGAACCTCGTTGGCAACGATGCCAATTTCTTGAGCACCCTCCTCCCACTCCTCGTCGTCTTCAATTTCGTCGTCAACCTCGGCCTCTTCAATAATAAAACCTCCGAAGCGATCTTTTTTCTTTTTCTTGCGAGGTCTGTCGTCATCTTCATCCTCTTCTTCGTCGTATTCATCTTCGTCCAGATCTTCCCCTGAAAGAAATATTGAAAGACGTTAAGAAAAACCTAATCAAATATTGAAGCGATTTTAAAGTTATAAGTTTATTATTGGAACTATTTTTAAGCTTTTAACTCTTCATTAATTTTTCTTTTGAAATAAATTTCAGTTAAAAATAATTCCATAAAGATACATATAAATGATAAACTTGAAAATTGAATAATTTATTTCAATTTCAATTAATTTTTATCATTTTGTACAGGATTTCAAAAATATTTTATATAATAACTGAAATAACTACGTTTATTGCAATTTTTTGCACATAAATGGGCAAATCTCTAGAACTTTTAAGCTACCTGTCACTTCAGCTTTGTAAATTATTACATTGAAGATTTTAGTTTTTATGGTTTGCACACTTCAAGTTACTATACTTTTATACTTTGTAAGTATTTATACATTTATAAGAATTATATTTTGAAAATATTCCATCCCAAGTCCGAATTGTTACGCCTTTGACATGTTCCTTTAGGTTACACAGAAATTTTTTTTTTTTAATTTATAAGCACAGAGTTACACTGAAATTCAAAAATTAATAAACATTACCTTTAACTTTAACAAATACAATAAGCACAATTCAAATGATGCGCATTTAATATGTAAACTACAAAAAATGATCAAAATCTGTCCCTGAGTTTTGATGTAAAAGACGTAATTTCATTTTGTAATTGAAAATATTTATATTTAAAAAATACTTTAATACTTTTGGATGAACTGCATAGTATCTTGATGTAATAAAATATATGTGCATGCAATAAAATCTAATTATATATTAAAAACTAATTAAATAATTAAAAGAGCGTTTCAAAATATTACGTCTTTGACAATAGAACAGAAAAACTGTCAAAAACGTAATATTTACCTATGTTTTTGCAATTAAATATTAATTTAAAGTTACGGGCATGTAATTTATCACTTTTTGACTTTATATTATTCCTTTTAAAGTAATAATAAATGATAATTGTCATCAAACTAAGATGTGCTAAAGCTTTTTTTTAAAAAAAAATTGACAAGTTGAAAGTTCTAGAGAATTGCCCAAATATATTGTGGATCATTATTATTATAAATAAAAACATAAATTTTTTATCGATTATTATCTTAATCTGAAAATGAATACTGACTGGAATTTTATACAAGCATACCAGTGTTTTGCATTCTTGAGTTATAAATAAAACACATATCTGTCGGATAAACAATTTCAGATGTTAACTTAATAAATAATTTAAATTTAATAAAAAAATATTGCTGCAATAATAAAAAAAGAAAATCACCCTCTGGCTCCTCTTCATCTTCGACTTCCTCTTCACTTCGAGCTTCTTCAGCTTCATCCCTAAAATACAATTTTACATTTTTTAAAATTATTATTTTACAGATTAGATTATATTAATTTAATTGTTTTTTGATAAATGATTTATATTTATTATTTACCTTCAAAAAGATGTAAATTATTATTACATCAATCATTAAGATTTAAGTTAAATAAACAAAATAATAAACAAAGATTAGAACATTATTCAAATTCAAATTAAATATAGTTTACTTACTTTTAAATAAAATCAAGTAAAAATTTGCAATAAAAAAACTTACGATCTGGACCTGGATCTCGATCTCGACTTGGATCTCGATCTTGATCTCGAAGCAGACCTTGATCCCGACCTCGACCTGGATCTGGAAAACGATCGACTTTTGTGTTTGGATTTTTTCCTCCCAATTACACTGCTTGCATCACTTTTTACAGATCGGTTATCCGAATAATTGCTCATCTCAGAGTCCGACATTTTGTATATTTTATTCTGAAAATAATAATTTATTTATTATTTAGATTTACTCAAAATAAAGTTTTAAATGTATTTATTATTATTCAAAGTAATAAATTTCCACAGCAAAAGTAAACATATTGAAGTTAACCTCAAATTTTATGAGTTGTTTTCACTTGAACCGTTAAGTGTATTTCCGGACTTTTAGTTTTAAATGAAAACTTGCATTGACTGTTAAGGTAATGCAGTTAACTTTTGGCTCACCTTTCACAAAGATGTTTTGACGTTTTGCAACTTATAAGTCGTATCAATATGCGATGTCGCTTGTTGGAATGTGCCAAGTTTCAAGTTTGTATTTTAAATCGTGCTTCGGCGCAATTATGACGCAACAAGTCTGTTCGATATATCTCGATTTATGGTCGATTGAACTTTAGAACATAAATCTAGTGAAAAAACGAAGTTAGGAGGACGTCAAATACTGACATTACCGACATTGCAGTTTTTCAATTATTATTGTTAATACTGAAAAGTATTAATCCATATTAAATCATTTGATTTTCTCACTCACAAAGATGCATATAAGCTATTGAAAATTAGTTTTTGCGCGCATTTCTGTACAAAAACTAATTTTAACAATAATAATTGAAAAACTGCAATGTAGGTATTTGACATCCTCTTAATTGTAATTTTTTTTAATGAAAATACAATATTTTTATTTGCAAATTTTATTGAAATTTATAATTGGAAAATTTTGCAGGGAATTTTATATTAACGAATCTAAGAACATTTCTTGTGTAAACTGGTGTTCTAGGAACTTTTTTTTGGTTAGGATGTCGAAACTTATCTCTTATAAAATTGACACACATGTGGTTTTGTTTATTTCTTAACTTTGTATGTAAATAAAAGTAGACAAATAATTAAAGGGAAAAAAAATAATAAGTGAGTACTTTCGTTAATATTTTTGAATTTTATTTTTACTGTTTGTTTGTATTTGATTTTTGATTGTATTACATTTTTATATTTGTGAGATATATAATGTGGTTTGATATAACCTCTAAAATATCATGTTGAAGTTATTTATTTAAATGAATTATTATTTGCTTTTATTTATTTTATATTTATTAAATAACAACACTTTTTAAGTTAAATTATGTTGTTTTATTAATGAAACTTTTAATTAAAATTTAAATATTCATTTAATAAAAACAATAATAAATCAGTTTTTGGTATAAAAATAGACATGAAAAAATAATTTCAATAAAAAATATGTAATTTAATAAAAAATTATTGTTATACATTTTTGAGTTTTCATGTCAATTTTTAACTTAAATTTGTTTGTGTAAATCATAACCTATCATGTTTATTTTTATTTTTTATTTAACTTAATTAATTCTAACAAATAATTTATAAATACTTTTTAAATAGTTTTATACATTGCTGTAGATTTGATCGGTCAACATTTTTATGGTCAATTGACACAATGAATTTGGTCAAATATAATTATTTGTTGTTATTATTTTAATATAAAACCTTTTATTCAGATTAAATTATGAATCAAATAATTTATAGAAAAAAATAATATAATTAAAAATGATGTTTTATTAAAATTATTAATATTATAAAAAAGGTTTTGAAATATTGATTTAAAAAAAAGCAAAAAAGAACATTCTTTTATACCATCAATCAAATTTAAAAGTCGTATTATAAATTAAAAAAAAAGTTATTTTCACGATGTGTTTGACCAGTTTTTAATGTACTCATAATTTGTTCAAAATTAAAACTTAAAACTTAACACATAATAATTAATTTTCAGTAAAAATTTTCATTTTAACTTAGAGATTATTTTAATCTATATATTTTCAATAGATTTCATTTGTATATTTTTTCTTATAGCCGACATTATTTTGTTAATTGTAAGTAACTTAACAGAATTATCTTAAAATGTTGTTTAAAAATGTATCATTATTCTCTGATAATTTAACTTATAATAAATAAACTTTAAATAATTAAACTTCAGTTATTTAATTTAGGAAACTAAATTGAATAACTAAATAAGTCTAACTTGAGTAATTAAGTTGAATAATTAAACCTTAATAACTCAATTAAACAATTGAATAAAATAAATAAATTTGAATATTTAAGTTAAATAACTAAATTCAAATAATCTAACAAGTAATTAAATTAAATACTTAAACTTAAGTAACTAACTTATTTACTTAACTTTTAGTTTATTTAACTTACTTATGTTTAACTATTTAATGATTGATTAAACTTTAAAACTAACTTAAAAAATTAATTAAAATAAGTGAATTTAAATAACTAAATTAAGTAACTAAACATAAAGAATCAAATTAAATAAATCACCTGAAATAACAAAACTTAAATAAAAAAATTTTAAAAAAATCTCACGAAAATTTAAATATATACGTTTTTTCACATATCTTGACATTGTTTCATAAAATTCATACATTTTGAAATCCAAGTAACTTTCTTACCGATGCAAACAAAATATTTAAAATACGAAAAAATGCCAAAAATGAAAAATGCCCAAATTTCAGGGCTTGTAGTTGGTCCCTTTTTTAGGGAAAGAACCCTTTTTTTCACTAAAATCCCTAAAACGCCCCTTTTTCTAGAAAAAGTCCCTTTTTAACGAAAAATTAGATTTTTGTAATATTTTTTTTCATTTTTCGTATTTTTTAGTAAAAAAATGTTTTGTCAATAAATTATTTACATTATTTGAGGGTCAGTACTTTTTAAAATATTTTTACTTAATCATAAAATTTCATTGAATAATATGATTATTTTTAATAATTAATTTTTTCATAAATAATATTTATTAATAGTATTGTTAAGATTTCTTTCAAATGTAAATTTTCCCGCAAATTTATGAACATATATGTATAAGTTCATATTACCTACAGCTTTTCAGAAAAAAGACAAAAACAATAATTATTATTTTATTAAAATAACAATAAATCTATATTGTTTGTAATTTACATTTAATTTTAAATTTTAACCAAAGATTAACATATAAATGTTATAATAATATTGGCTGTGTAATTCATGAATGTGATGTACACGAATAAATTATTATATATAAAAATCTTATGATCAAATGGCATTCATGTCTCCTGTTTTATCTATAATTAATTTCCTTTTAAATGTTGTTTGGTCCCTAAAATCCCTTTTTTCAACCAAACACCTGCTAAAAGCTCTGAAACTTAAACAAAATGTACTTATTTTAATGAACTAAAATCTGTTTTCAGCTCCCCACCATGAAGGCCAAAAACAAAAAGTCCAATCTCGCCGACATGTTCGCGAGTCGTCGCAACAAGTCCAGCGCGAAAAAATCGCCCTTCGAGATGCACATAAACCGCGCCAAGCAGGAGGTCCTGGGTCGTCGATCCAAGACCGACCGCGGTCTGCCCGGAGTGTCCCGCTCGAAGGCCATCACTAAGCGCAAACACACCCTTCTGCGGGAGTTCCGCACCAAGGATAAAGACAACCTCTTCTACGACAAGCGTATCGGTGAAAAAAATCGCTCGATGACCGAGGAAGAAAAAGCGATGCGTCGTTTCGTCGCTGAGCAAGTCTCGAAGCACAACAAAAAGAAGATCTTCAATCTGAACGACGAGGAAATTCTCACCCATCGGGGCCAGTCACTGATGGACATCGAGAAGTACGACGACCCACGCTCAGACGACGAAACCGACGAGGAGTCCGGTCGTCTGGACCGGGAGTTCGTCGAGGAGGCTCACTTCGGGGGTGGTTTACTCGAAAAAAAGGACGAAAAATCACACAAGGATCTGATAGACACCTTAATTTTGGAATCCAAAAAGCGAAAAGCTGAGAAGAAGAAGATGAAAGAAGAGGCTGAGGATTTGACGGAGAAACTGGACGCACAGTGGAAGGACTTGATGCCTCTGATAACAGCTTCATCGAAGACTGAAGAGGATAAGGAGAAGGAGAGGGGGAAGGTGGATGATTATGACAAGTTGGTTAGACAGATGAAATTTGATAGGAGAGCTGTTCCTGGGGAGAAGCTGAAGTCTAAAGAGGAAGAGGAGAGGGAGGAGAGGGAGAAGATTGAGAAGATGGAGAGGGAGAGGTTGGAGAGGATGGAGGACGAGGAGAGGGGAAAGAGGGAGGGGAAGCACAAGTCTGCTGATGATTTGGATGATGATTACTTTGTGGAGAAGGTTGAGAATTCGGATTTGGAGGAAAAGGAGGAAGAAGAAGAAGGGAAAAGTGAAGAGAAGGAAGAGAGTGGAGATGAAGAGGAGGAGGAAGGGGAAGATGAGGATGAAGCTGGGGATAAAGATGAGGATGAAAATAAAACTGAGGACTTGGATGAAGATGACAAAATTGAAAATGAAGAAGAGAATGAATTGTCTGAAGATGATTTGTCAGACTTGAAAGCCTCTTCGAGTGAAGAGGAAGAGGAACTAGAGGAAGAAAAAGTAAAAAAAGTAGTAAAAAGTAAAAAAGGTCAAGTAATTGATAAGAAAATAGAAAAAAAAGAAGAAGAAATAGAAGATAAACAAGAACTGAAAACTGAAGAACAGTTAAATAAAAAAGAAAATATTTCCACAACTAAGACTTCAAATTTCAAACACTTGAAAAAAACTTATACAATTCCCTCGAGTTTAGACAAATTAGAAGAAACTTTGGGTAAATTCAGCTGGGAAGAAAAATCAGAAATTATATCCAGGATGATTAAGGGAAAAGACAAATCACCCGAGTTCAGAGAACAATGCAAGCAACTTTTTGATCATCTTTTGCAATACTTGAAAAAATGTATAAATGAGGAAACTGAAATTTCTGATGCTTGTGATACGTTAGTAATTTTCGTACATCTTTTATTTTTAGCAAACTTTTAGAAATGTTTAATCTGATTGTTTTGATGTT
This sequence comes from Idris sp. 1 HC-2018, assembly GCA_022817325.1. Taxonomy (NCBI): domain Eukaryota; kingdom Metazoa; phylum Arthropoda; class Insecta; order Hymenoptera; family Scelionidae; genus Idris; species Idris sp. 1 HC-2018. The sequence goes on along the minus strand of JABFPM010003498.1, from coordinate 6,769 downwards.
TTTCAGGGTTTCTCCACATCTTTATGACTTGGCTCATATAAGTCCCGAGGAAACTAGCACTGTTTTTAAAAATTTGATCGTATACAAGTACGAACAATTTGAAAATGATTCAAAGAAATATCCTGAACTAGATACAGTAAATAAAAACATGATTTTCTTATATTTAATTAAAAAATGTAAAATTTGGTACTAATTTTTTGAAATTTTCTGCAGATTATTCTTTTCAAAGTAGCATCCTTAATTTATCCCTCATCTGACTTTCGTCATCCAATCATGACACCATGTCATGTGTTTATGAGTCAGATTTTAATGAAATGCCAAGTAAAAATGAAAAGTGACCTGGCAAAAGGTCTTTTTATATGTACACTTTTCTTAGAAGTAAGTAAACAAATATTCTTCTATTTTTTTCTTTTTTAATTATTTTACTTATAGTTATTTTACTTTTCAGAACACAATTCTCAGCAAACGATTTGTCCCTTCAGTCTTCAACTTTCTTCGTGGAATTTTATATTCGTCTCTGAAAAAAGACGAAACTTTCATCAAACCCAGAACCATACCTCCTTTCAAAACCTCCGGACCAGAAAGAAGTTTTCTAGTACTCGAACAATCATTGAAAAAAGAAAAAGCAAATTTAACGAGTCTGAAAATGCGAATTTCAGATTTTTTGGACAAAGATCTGGACGACGATTTTAAATTACGTCTCGTTACTGTTTCGGTTCTTTTACTAAAAGAATTCACCGAAATTTTGCAGGATTTAGAAGCAGGTTATGCTTTGTTCCAGCCAATTAGAGAACTTTTGAATTTAGAAGTTTTAAATGAGTATCCAAAAGAAGTTAGGAAAATTGGAGAACAAATTAAGGAGAATTTGGATAAAATGATGGACAGAAAATTGGAGTTCCTGGTACTGCCGAAGAAAAAGCCAAAAACTTTGAAACTTTATCAACCAAAAATTGAGCCTGTGTAAGTTTATATTAGAGAAATGAATTTTGTACAAATTTATATTCTACTTTATTTTAAAAATGTTTTGTTTTTAATGACTTTATTTTGAGGATTAAAATGTTAAATTTTCAGGTATGAGGGAAAAAGAAACAGACCCCAATCAAAAGAATTGGCAGAACGTCAAAAACTCCAGCACAAACTGAAAATGGAAACGAAAAATGCAAAACGTGAAATTCGAAGGGACAATGCATTCCTGTCTAAGGTCAAAATTCAGGAACAAATCAAGAACGACGAGGAAAGAAAACGCAAAGTGAAAGAACTTTTCGCTGATGCATCCATCCAGCAGAGTGAACTGAAAAAGTTTAAAAAAAAATAATTTGTGGTCTCTTTTTTGTACATAATGTTAAATACTTAGATATTTATTTTTACAACTGTTGTATGATCGAGCATCTTACTGCAAAACTCAATCGAAATAAAATTTTATTAGCAAAAAGTTACTGGTTTCTAATCGAAATTTTATATAAATGCATTTACAGCTCGAATTAAAAATAATTTTTTATCTTCAAATTTAATTGAAAACTAAATATTTCAAAAATTACTTGACCATTTCGTTGTTTTTTATGTTTAAATGAAAGATAATGAATTGAGTGTCATTCTTACTATACAAGAAAATTTAATAAAAAATCATATTTGCTCATTTTTATTGTAAAATTTAACAACTGAAAAATAAATAAGCTGTAAATCAGATAATGACTTCTAATAAGAAGACTATGAAATTAAATTTAATTAGAATTGTATTTTTTATTTATCTTTTTAATTACTTAAACATTTCCGTTATTTTACATAAAGATGTTTACAAACTGTACACACAAACGGTCGTTTTCGGAACGTATCGAAATTAAAACTTAAATTAAAAGATTAGTAATAAATAAATAAGTTGTTTTTACATTAATGACTGTTATATTTTATTTGATATACACAATTAATAAAACGCATCCAGACCTGCAAAAAAAATATAGTTAACAATTTAATTAAGATTAACAATATAGCAGTAAAAATACGTTGCGGTTTTTTTACTTATAATGCATTATTGGCAAACAATAAAAAATCTATCTTTGTTTGTAAATGGCTAAATAATTTACAATTGGAAAAACAAATTTTCAGTTGTTAACTTAATTTTGCAATAAAAATTAGCAACTATGACCTTTTTAACATTTTTTTGTAGTAATAATAAAATTCAATTCATTATGAGCATAAAAAATACCAAATCGGTCTAGTAATTTTTGAGATATTCAATTTTCAATTAAATTTGACGATAAAAATAAATTGTTAATAACTCGATGGAAAATTAATATTTTCAAAGAATAATTTACATGCTTACTCAGGCAAGCATAAGCTATTAATTTAATTTTTTAGTGATACGTTTCAGGAATTTCTACTCTAATGTACATATGTATTGTGCAACTGAGATAAAAAGAAAAAGTACTTATTTCAAATCAATTATATAAATTGTTTTTTTTTAAATCTAATATTTTCATTTATAACATTCACATTTACCTAAAAATCTCAAAAATCTTAAAAATAATGATTAAAAAAAAGAAAAATCTTTTCAGAATAAATATTTTGTATTACTTTTATTTCCAATTTTGTTTTTCAAGTATTTTAAACTTAACTTTATTATATTAATAGAATTCAAAACTATACTTATTATTATTTTCATATTTGTATAATTAACTAAACTAACTTATTTTAAATTTTCTTTTTACATTCATTCAGCTACAAAAAAGTTGAAAATATCCTTATTTTTTTTTACTTATTTTTTTAACTTAATTTTAAATACTTATAAATATTATTTATTTTTACAATTATCGTCTATCAGGACTCAATCGATTAATACAATTTTATTAGTAAAATTCAATTTAGTAACATCTAATTTAAGTTTTAGCAGAATTAGGTGGCGATTTTCCATGGAGATAAATAACCGGCCAGTGACGTCCTTCACATTTTCTTTCTCGGTACATTTGCGGTCCGTAAGGGAAGTATCTTTCACTACAAGGTCGCCACTGGTCCCGACCTGGTCCCACTTTACACCTAAAATTAAAAATTAAATAAAAAATATTAACATTCAAAAACAAAAGTACTCAAACAATTTTCTAGCAAATACTGTGAAGTTTGAAATCAGGATTAATTTTAAAAAAACTGTACCAAGGATACTGATATCCTTCAGAAAAACCACAATGATGTTCAGGTTCACAACAGTAGTCCCAGGATCCAGCTTCACCTTCGGTTTCGCAGGACCAAAAACCCGCGACTTTATTTTTTTCACAAACCGATCCTTGCTTGCAAGGATATCCTTTCACAGTGTAATGGTGGAAGAGATTATTTTCTGTGTGATCTATACAATTTAAAAAAGTAAGCTACATAATTTTTTTAAAAAAGTAAGATACTTTCTATTTCAAGCAATATTAAAGAAACTAAATCTTACAAAAAACTCCAACTTCTGGAGGTTTCACTTCAAAATCATAATCACCATTATGAACCCGGTCGTCGTAATTGAACCTGGTATTATAATGGTACCGAGAATCGTCTTGGTGATTAGGTTTTTCCGGTTTAACAAAATGAATATCCGGTACTTCGTCTGTAAAATAAGAAGATGGTTTGTCGTGTAGGTGAGGTTTCTCATTAATATGATGATGATGGTGCTGGTGTCCAAAACTGGAACACCTTGGTTCCAGTTCCTGCCAGGAAAACAGAACATGACCATCGTCGTAGGAATAGTCAAAATGAGGTCTCAGGTCTTTGTCCCCTAAATCTGTCATCAGACAGTTGTCATGTACAGGATCCTTGCTAAAAAAATATAACCAAATTGAAAAAATGCGAAAGTAAATTTATAAACATGTTTTTTTACCTATAACTGTAGGATATACAGGGAACCGTATTTTTTCTTCTCATAAAACTGCACTTTCTCCTGCAGTCCTCTTCAGAATCAACATGTACAGAGTATTTTACAGAAGATGGGTTTAATTTACATGGTTTATGGTGTCCCACATAGCAATCTTCAAAAAAGGATTAACTTTAGAATAAACTAAATTGAAGTTTATTTTATAATATTTTTTGCATTACTTTCGTCGACAGCTTCTAAATGTTTGTCAGGGTGGTCGTAAAGTAAAAATGGATGAGGCTCACAGCCTCGTCCAAAACTGTTTCTTTCGTACATTTCTGCATGGTCCATATCTATCATGTCGTGAGCACCAAAATCTCGAGTTGAATGGTCACTCAAAAAGCAGTTTGAATTCGAGTGCTTTTCTTCAAATCTACAAAATATAATTTTTTTTTTTGTTAAATAAAAAGTCTAATATTATTCACAAAATTTTGTTCTTACCTAAAAACAAAACTTCTGCAGATAAAATCGTGAACTTTGGTACACTGCAGTTGACACTCCCCTAGATTGTCAACGTAGGCAGAAATTTTGACTATGGGTTTGGGAAAAGTGTATCCACTTTTCACCCTCCAGAAACATTCTAAAAAAGTAAAAAAAATACATAAATTTAGGTACAAATAATTAGAAATTGTTTTTTTTCGAATTTACCATCCAGCTGGTGACTATGGAGATGATCGTGATGGTCATGATGCTCAAGATGGTCATGATGGTCATAATCATGATGGTCAAAATGATGGACATGTGGGGGTCTGATATTGAGGCAAATGTGGTGATCATGAGAGGTCGTATAAATGTCATAATTTTTGTCTGGTTCCAAATCTGTATAAAAGTTCATATGCTCCAAAGGGATGGCACTCAAAAAACAGTTGTCTGTAGGGTCAGAAGTGTCCACATTATACCTGAAAAAATCAAAATTATTTTACATTAAAATAAGCAAAATTATTTCAAGTAAAATATTATTATTTTAAGCAAAAATATACAAATTAAGTTTAGAACCTGTAGGCAAAAGTTTGACAGGAAAATTCGGTTTCATGAGCACAGTGGTCCTCGCAGGACTTGATGTCCAGAGTGAAGTAGCTCTTTTTCGTCAAACTTCTGGCCACCTTGAACCCAGCTTTGGCCCTGGCAAAGCAGTGGTGCTCGTCGTGAAAATAATGATGATTGTATCCACTTTTGAAAATTGGCACATTTGTGTTTTCGTAACCAAAGCTCCCTCTGTAACTGGTTCCTATGTTTCCCACATGGATGTCCTTAATGTTGGGGGTGGTGCTGGTGGTTGATGGCAAAGTTGGTGGCAAATAAGTTATCGAATTTGTGGTCAAACCGTAACCGTAGGAACTGCCATAAGTGTCCCCATAAGAACCCCATTTTGGGGGTTTTTGGGTAGTAGTCACTAAAAAAAATTAAAAAAATTATATTCCGGAAAAAACTAATACTACAAAAACTAAATTTTATTTTCTATTTTATTTCATAAAATACAATTCTTAAGAAATTTAAATTCATTTAAGATAAAAATAGAGATAAATTGAAAAAAAAATGTTTTTTTAAAAATTTGATGATAAAAGAATTTATTATAATAAAAGGTAATTAAGGAAAAATAACAAAGGCCAGATTAACATTTTTTATTGAATAAATATTTTTATGTATATTTTGCACCTATATATTACATATGTAAATTACATCATACATGTGTTTAACGTTTTTTTTATTGGATAAAAAATAGAATGTGGGGATTTTCCTGATTATTTTTATTTTTAAATCTACATCTATTTTCTATTTAGTTCTAGTTACTATTTTTTATTTTTCATCCTACTTCTACTTCCCCTAAAAAATCACCAGTAAATTTGTACTTTAGTCTCACCTACGTCATGGTGAGGCCCAAATCTGCCAAAAGATTTACTTTCTGGCTTCCCATAATTCACCGGCAAATAACTATTCGACGGCTGAAATCTGTTAAACATGATATCATAGGTATTGTAAGTGTCTTTTTTTCTGTAATCATTCGGCTGGTAAGGATAACGGACCCCAGAACCATTTTCTGGACTTGTTTTTGGAATTCTGCTGCCGAATTTCAAGTTGTGTAGATTTTTGCATTTTGCGTCTCTCTCGTAGTATTCAAAATCTGAATCATGTGTGGCAAAAGATGCCAAATAGTTGCTCGAAATTAGTTCACAAACTGTACCGTCATAAGAATGATTACTGTGCCTAAAAAATTATTTAAAATAATTATTAGTTTTCTCACCTTTTTTCTAAGTTGATTTGACAGTTTTTAATTATAAAGATCATATTTTATAATAAGAAATTTTAAAAAAAGCCAAATCAATTCAAAAAACCGCCACAATCTTTTATTTTTATGGTACCCCTGGTTTCATTATAGCAAACTTGAAAAATATAATTCATGGCGGGTTTTTTGAAATCTTTTTTACTTTTTCTTTGTTTTTTTATTAAAAAAAAATTATATTTTTCAGAAAAATCATTTTATTATATTTTTGTTTAATAAAAAATTACAGTTTTATAAAATATAAGATAAGATAGAAACACAACCATACATATTGACATCCTTTCAAGATAATTACAAAACAACAAAGATAACAATCAAATTCACACAAGAAACGTTTGAAAGTTAAATTGTTTATTCTACCTGTAATTAAATCCTTCGCAGAAAAAAGTTTTCTCCAAAGTGCAAGCTTTGCTGCAGTCGCGGACACTGTGGCTCGAAAAAGAGCGTCTGCCTTTGTTATCAATAACTCTTTTGCCAGTCAAGAGTCTGCTATAACACGCTAATTGTGTAAAATCACAAACATTACCATTATCTTTATTCAAAAAATAAATTACTATTACAAGAAAGAACAAAAAATTACAAATATAATTAATGACAGATTAGGCCAG
>JABFPM010003497.1:0-14282 GCA_022817325.1 Idris sp. 1 HC-2018 | reverse complement strand
AATTAATGATGCAGAGCGTGCTGGACTTGTACGCGTGAAAAGATTGGATGCTTTGCCAGGAAAGTGGCAGGTTTTATTGGTTTACGGCGATTTTTTTTTTTTTTTTATTGTTTATGCATGTGGGATGAGATTTTGGAAACTAGGCCTCAGAATAATTTGCAGGAATTATGCACGATGTGGGAAAGTAACTTTTGCAATCCGTTTAGCCAACATTTTTGTTAGTCTGTTTGTTGAAGGGAATTAGGGTGTTAACAAAATTTTGCTCATTTATCGATGAAATAAAGTTCTTGAAATAAATCGTTAAATATTTATTGGATAATAAATATTTGTTGGTGAACAAATTTTGATCTCTCGTTTGTACAATTTCAAATCGTGTAGGAAATCAGCCAAAATATAAAGATAAACAGAGCGGTGACAGATTACACGGCAAGCATTACAAATTATGGAGTTTGATTTACTTTGAGAAAAAAGGTTTGAATGATTTATTTTCGTTCTTTATGAAAAGCTTTGAAAATATAATGTTTGTCATTAAGACATGCAAATTTGCTGTAAATAATTAGTTAGCAAAAATTATTGTTTGTTTTTGGTTTTCCAAAATAGGATAATAAGGTATTAAAAAAGAATTTGTTAAATTGAATTTAAAATCTGAACAAAAGCATGTTTTAATCTTTTTTTATAATATAAAAGTGTTTTAAATATATATTATATATAAATCTTTGAATTTAAAATTTCTGTATGAATTTTATTATAATACAAATAGTATATTTCCAGTGAAATATGTTTATAATATATTATCATACATTACCGATATATAATTTGTTGTTCTTCTTGACAAGAATATTTTTACAAAAATAAAACTACGAATAATAATAATAATAATAATAATAATAATAAAAAAAATCATAGATGTTGACAGTGTCGAGAATATGCAATGTAAATTTTGGATGCAAGCATGTGAAATCAATTTTTTTTCAGATGGATATATATAAAAGATTTTATTTTTTTTATTTTACAGTCAATGCATTTTCTGTCCTCATGGGAAAATGTTGAGTAAAAGCATATTTTCTTACGTAGTCTTCTCTCTGCATATATGCTTTGAAGACTTTCGAACTGTCAAATATTTCGAAAGTTTGTTTAATTACCAAACAAAGGTAAAAAGTAAATAGCCAGTTGATATTGTTCAAGTTATCCATGTTTACATAATTTTTTAGAATAAACACAGGTATTTTCGTTGTATAATCAATTGATTGTTTACGCAATCACACGGGGAAATGCAATTATAAATTGATAATCCAGTATGATCGTTCTTCGAACAATAAATATAAATTTCTCCATCGAGTGTACAATTATTGATTATCATTTTTCATTGAAAATTCTTTTACAAATATAATTGAGAACAAGTTACATGATCATAATGCATGATGAAATATTTAACTTGTATGAAACATTTTTAAATATTTTTTGCAGCACAAAGTGCATATAAGAACAACATTTTTATACACACGTATACATGTAATGTTTAATAAAGTATATAAAAAAATGCCGTATAAGTGAACTACAAAGGAAGAATTCAAATAAAATATATATATAGTAGGCTTTGTGTGATATTTTTCATAACATTTTTTGTGTAATTTAATTAATCTTTTTCATTACTTGAAATTAATAAAATTTTTAGTACTCAATAGGTTGATTATAAAATAATTCACAATTAATATACTGCACATTACTTTGTACTTGTAGTTGAAAAAACTCAAACATGTAATACAGTTTTCAGTGTGATATTTATTTACTTTAGTTTATTTAAATTCATTTAAAAATGTTTTGTTAATGTTTAACAAAATGTATACATTTTTATTATAACTAATAATTCAAGTAGCCAACTTGTTCTCTTTCAATTAAATTCTTCAACCAAAAGAGAAGAATATTCATCAAAGTAACATCTGAATGAAATTACATTTTAATACTAAACTAAACATCTCTCCCTTTTTCAATTAATCGTATCAAAACTCTCGCAACAAATGGCCTCATCTTATCTTCCTCAATCCCGTTACACTTGAGCGTTAAACCCTTTCAGATATTAAAATAAAATTTGAATATAAATTAAAAAAAGAAAAAAAAACAGGGAAAACTCTCTATTTATCCGCGAGAAGTACGTCATTAACAGTTTAAAATTAATTACAAAACTAAACGAAACTGCAGCCTCTCATGACTTTCCGCATCAATCACGATCAAATGTTTCATTCACTTCCCTCAACAAGTTTTAAATAACTTAATAAAGCTTTCGCGAACTTTGCCGCACACACTCTGTGCTTTGGTTTTAAAGTTCTCTTTTTCACGGCAAAGTTGTTGCCGTAAATTCCCACAGGCGCTGTCGTTGTTACATATAAAATATTTTTTCCTCTCTTGTGACTTTTCTTCTTGTTTTTTGTCCGCGGACTTTTTATCTCTTTTCTCGCGGACATTTTTTTCCTCTTTTCTCGCGGGTCCGCAGTTGCTTGCGCGAACCAAGACAGATGGGCAGCAAAACCCGGCATAATGATAACACGCTCGAATAATAAGGATAGCGCAGCCCGAAGAGGAGACAGGGTTGGATACGCACGCATAGCTCCACGTTTGGGGTCCGTCTTCCGTTTCAGTTCTCGCTTTGCGTTCAGTTCCAGTCGATGCCCCGTGAGCCATTGTATAGGTATAAGTGTGTATTATATGTAGGTACGCCTATACCTATATATGCATGTGTGCTTTCGGCCTAGATTCGCAAAGCAAAACTTTGAGGCCGACTCGCCCAAAGTTCCGGAAGGGGCAGCCGATTAGTAACTCTTACTAGCCGCGCGTATAGTACTTTCCAAGATACGCTCCCCACTCGACGTTCACCGGCTCCGCGCGTTCACACTTTGACACTTGGCTCCGCCAGAACGCCGCGGACTGTCAAACCGAGCGCATCGCTGCTTCGCATTTCTCTCCAAGAAACAAAACAAGTTTATTCATTAGTCCAAAAACGTTGTTTTTTGTATTTCTTCACAACGTTTTTTTCTTCTGCACAGTGATAAGTTTTTCCTTTTGTTTGTTTAAAAATTTCGCGCGCTTTTAGGCCCGCGAAATTCGAACGATGGTTTGCTGAGTGTGGGATTAAGACGTTGTGGGTTCAAGAAAATGAGGATTTTAGTGGTGTTGGCGACTTTTGCGGTGTTTTGCCGGTGTGAGCAGAGGTTCGCGGAAATGCCGCAGAGTTATCAGGAGGTGTCCGCGGGAGACGAGGTGCAATTGCGTTGCAGGGTGCACGACAAAAAGGGCGAGTGCATCTGGCAAAAGAACCGACGACCTGTGGGAATGTTTACGAATAAATACGAGTGGGTCAGTCGCCGTGACGGCGATTGCACTCTGCTGATCCGTAACGCGCAATTGGACCTGGACGATGCCGACTGGGAATGCCAGGTTACACCCGGGGACCTCAGCCAGCAGGATTCGTTGACCTCGCCACCTGCGAGACTGTTGGTCCGAGGTGGGTCAGGGTGGATTGTTATCGCAAAACAGATCCCCCGCGATGATAACCGCGAAAGTGTATCGTTATTCCGATATGAGTTTTCATTTGCAACTATATTCCTATTTTGTTTTATGCTTTTTGCAATTGGAATTCGAAATTACAACAACATTTGTTCTCCCCTTTATGGGTTGAGTTTTCATTTGGCAACATTTTTTTGACTTCTAATTACAAAAAAAGTAATTACAGTGGAAATTAACATTTAATTTCGGATAAACGATACAACTTTTATTCGGTGCGAATTTAATTCTTATTTTTATTGCGAGATTGTGTTTTTTGGCAAAGAATCGTATCGTGGAGAATGGGATCATTTTTTTCAGCTGAATCGTAAAATGCAAATTTGAAATATAAATATATCATGAAAAAATAGAAGAAGGAAGATACAGAGAGCAAATAGATTATGACGTTAATAAGGTGTATTAACATTCAATAATATATTTCATCTTTCTTTGAAATATTCGTTTAAATTTCGATAAATCAATAATAATGGGAGTTACGAATGCAAACCTATGCAGAATTTGTACTTGATTCTCAGAATATATTAACAATGTTATCGCATTCTGAAACATGCTGTGCGTCTTGATAAAGTGAAATTAACAATTAAAAGCCTTTGAACAAAAATCGTGTGATAATTGTTCCAAGAACAAAATTATAATTTCCATGCATTTGAATTTAAATCTTATACTTAATATGTAATAGTAATTAATAAAAATATAAATAAATAATTAATATTTTTTTAACTCTGAAAAAGTGTTAGTACATATAAACACAAAATCGTTTTTAAAAATGTATAAAAGAAGTCTGTAAAATAATTTAAAACATAACAATTTTTTTTTGTACATGTCATACGACATTTACATTTTGATCTAAAATAAAACAAACAAAAAATAGTATCAAAGTTCGTCGACGAATGTCCAATTTGGTCCGAAAAATTTTCAAGCAAAAGTTTCTGGAAATGAAAATAAAATAACAAGTGAAAGCAGCGCATATAGTGATATTTCTATTAATTTTTTATGGAAGTAAGTCAAATAAAAATATGCCGACTTCATTTTCAATTCAAATATAACAATTATACAAAGCAACAATATTTCATTCTCTTTTTTTTTTCTTATTATTCAAATTTTATTTTTTACATTGTCTATGTATAAGTACATATAAATTGTATAACATCATAATTGAAAGCATATAATTTTTTTGTCTCTTTAAAAAAAAAAGAAAAAGAAAAAAAAAATTACCAAAAGCTTTTCTCATCAAACATTTTCTTTGTTTTTCGCAAAACAATAGACACAAACGGTAGTCAATTTTTCGATTTAATAAAATTGCTAATTAACTTGACAAACTCAGTATAACTTTCCTATTATGTACACAAGTATTGGCTTTATCACTCTTATTAAAGTCATGCGAAACAACATACTCAGACGTGTCACACGAACGAAACGAACAAATGAATCGGGACGTTTTGTCGGCCGATTAGATATATATATGTGTATATTTGTAGTTGAAATAAGAGTAATCGTGAGAACGCACTTTTACGTTGAGCTCAACAAAAATCGAATGTAAAAGTATGTGGTATTAGGTGTGTATATATGGTACACTAGAGAGGAAAAAGAGGGAAATCATTTAATATTATATATGTTGACTGCGCGTAATAGTCTTGAATTAAAGTTCCTATGTAATTAGTCTGGTCTTGTCTATGAATCATGAAAGATTATTCATAAATATTTTGTGACATTAAAATTAGTCATGCTATAATTGAGGCATCGCAATTTTCTGTTCATAAATAATTTTACGAAGAAATTTTCTTGTTTGCTTCTCTCTCTCTCTCTCTCTCTCTCTCTCTCTCTCTCACACACACATCATTGATTTAAATTTGTTGACGCTTTTATCAAAATTAAGTTACAAAATCGTCAACTACTTTTTGTGTTTCGACAATAAACGCATACAAACAATGAACACTTTGTGTACAGTTTTTTGTTGAAAATTTCATTTTACGTGTTCTCTACAGTTGAAGCGTGTTTTTGAAAAATTGTTTTGCAATGAAATAATAAAAACATAACACAGAATATCGATGAGTTTGTTTAATTAAAGACTTTTTTTCTTTCATTGTAAGTCAAAAGCGACAGATGAATTATGGATTCTAAAAAATAATTTTCATGCATATTATTACAGATATTGCATGGAATTTCAGATACAGTTATCTTATAATTAATATATTATTTTATAAACAGAAATTACGGTCAAATTGTTAAACATTATTCACAAAGAACATTTTACACAATACATTGCAAAAAACCTAAATATATTTAAATATTTCGCAAAAAGAGTTATACAAACTAAATTTTATGCCGTAAATTTCACCAAACACAATCTGCAAAGTACAGAATACAAAGCAAATTGAAAAAAATATAAGAAGAAGAAGGAGAATTAAATACACACAAAATAAACAAGAAGTGAAGTACATATATATATGTACGCACAGTACCTTTTACTGATTGAGAATCAAAGACGCATATAATCGTTTATTTAAGATACTTTGCGTATGGCAAAACAATGGGACTTAATTAATTAACAATACAAAAGAGTCCGTTGCACGCAAAACGATTTCGGAATTCGTTACGACCTCATCAGCAAGACAGATATACGCTGAAAGATAATCCTAAAAAGTAGAACGGAATCGCAGATTCAGGCTTTCGACTTTCTGAGCCAATGGTTTCTTTCTTGCAATTTTTTTTCTTTTCCTTTTTTTTGTCATGCATCGAAAATAATCCAACAAATTCAATCTTGCGTTAGCAAAAACGCCGCAAACTTGTCACAAACGCCTTACAAAAGTTAATAGAAAACTTTTTGCAAACTTTATTCGCACACTGACATAGTCCTTCCAGATTGCTGCCACTTTTTGGTCAACATTTCATAATTTTATCATCTTGAAAACTCGATAACTTGTTTTTATCCAAAATTTTTTATAAAGTAAAAAAAAAGAACTTTTTTTTCAAACTCTAATAACATAAGTTCGCTCAATTAATTTATATTTCTAAAAGGCAAATATCCGATTTGAAAAAAAGAAGGAAAACTCTTAAATGAAATTTAACATAACAAAACAATTTTCATCATCAGAAAGGGTTGACAAGTTTGAGGAAAAAAAGCTCAGGTTCATATCAGATTGTAACGAACATTACAAAATCGCCGGCAGTTCCACGGCCCCTTCCGTGTAATTGCGATTGAGGTAATTATGACGGCGAATATGTTACGGAGTGTTATGGGCTGTGACGTCACAAATGTCACATGCAACCGTGCACTGTTTCCGCAATTGCGTGATATCGGTGTGACATGCGAGTTTTAACGATTTGTTTATTTCAAAATTAATTGCGCAATTTTTATTTTTTCCTCTTCTTTTTAAAGTTTTATTTTCCTTTATACACGCATCAGAGAAACTATAAACACGGGAAGCTGCAGCGTATTTCAATTAAAAAAGCATTCGATAATTATTGACGGAAATTTGCAACGCGCGTTTACATTTTCGACAGAAAAATATGTATGCATTTAATGCGGTGCATAATTAGCGGTCATTGGCACGTACTTGCCAATACAACGCCCAAATGTTTATCCGAAGCGGCAAATTCAAATTGTTTTATATTCATTTTGTCTGGTCAATCAATTATAATTGACCGGTGAAACTGATTTAACAGCGATGTAAAAAGTTAACTGTAGCATCAGCGTAAAAAGTCTAAAAAAGGATTTACTTTGTTCGATATATTCATGCGACTATTTATATGTACTTCACATTGTTATGCATATTGATATGTGGGATACGAAATGTGTTTCATGAAATGTGACGGGAATAAGCGATCAGAATTTAACATAATGGGTTAAGTGTTATTTGTGCTTTATGCGTGTCACACCGTGTGGACTTTATCAATTACATCTCGAATTAGTTTGGAAGGAATTCTCGCATAATTCAACGTTGAATGGACATTCACTGTTTGAATTGGACTTCGAAATGATATAAACTGCGTATTCATAGTGACCAAATGATTAAAGTTACTCGCAAAGAAAAATTCATCAGTTATAATAAATGGTTTATATTTAAAGTTATTCAATTATTTTACATTTTGCACAAATATACGTATCCTTTTTATTTATTTTAATTTAAGAAAATAATTGGCACGTGTTTCTTTTCTTTTTCTTTTATACATTCTAATATATTATTTATGTGTGAATATACGCGTTCTTGTATACAAAAAAAAATTATTCTTTATTGATTTTTATGTAGCATATTCTTAAATCATCTTAAACTGAGTTTCGACAGAATTCAGTAATTTCAACCAATAATTCAGTTAAATTGAACATAACTCAATCATTCAGTAGAAAAAACTGAAAAATTCAGTCAATTTAACTACATTGAAAGTTTTTAGTTGACTGCGACTTATTTAATTTAGTTGAATTAACTGTAATTTTCAGTTAAATCAACTGAAAATTTCTAGTTAAGGAAGGTCGCAACTGAAATTCATAGTTATTTCTTCTGTAACTAAGAAATTGATTGACTTAAACTGAATTTTCGAGTTGAACTAGTGTTTCAACTAGATTTTTCAGTTATAATAACTTTAAATCTCTGTAAATTCAACTATTTCTTATTTTCAAATGAAAATATTAGTCGTTTCAACTAAAAAAATTGTTTCTCAGTGTAATTTAAATTTAAACATTTACTTTAATCTGTCGATAACTGATACATTTAGTGTATAAATAAATAAAATAGATGCAGAATAAAATCAATAAAATGAAATCAGTCATAGTTGAGAGGAAAGGTTGTAAAATGTTAAGATTACATTAATTTATAAAGGAAACTTTATTTTTGAGTATAATAGTATAAAGATAGAGATGAAGTGAAATTGATTACATACATATAAGAAATAATTGATTTTTCTCCTCTTGAAAAGCTTGATTATTTGATCTATTAATTCTATTATCTCAGGTGAAAACTCTTATCAATATTTGCAAAAGAAAATATTAGACTTTGTTATAACTGAAATTAGGTTACACCAAGATACACCCGTTTGTTTAATATTTAAACATTAAAAAAAAGTTACATTTATTTCTTAAAGCGGAAGAAAGTTCTGTTACAAATAAATTTGATTAGAAAGATGCTATTTCTGTTTATAAAGAAAATTATTTTTGATTAAGTAAAAACTTTCGTACTGTTGTCTGGGTGTTATTTTTTTATGTTCTTCTAACTTGTTTTTGAGTTTTTAATTAGTTTAATCTCAGCAACTTTTCAGTATGAAATATTGTAATTAAATGTTTAATTACACGTAAAAAATATTCAACCAATTATCTGGCTTTGTAAAGCATTTTTGTTTATTAATGTAGATTAAAATTCCTTGCTTTGTTATTTTTTCATGATTACAGTCGGAAAACACAAGCAATTTATTATCTTTCACAAAGTTTAGCAACGTCTACATTAGATTAAAAAAAGCGATTTTTTGTTTGTTTGTTAAATAAAGCATCATAGTTATTAGTCACAATTTTGTTGCACGAAAATTTTGTTGATGAGGATAGAAAATGCATCTACATAAAAGTTCTCTTTTTCTCCGTCAATAACATGGTTCTATAGTGGCATTAAAAAATGTTTATGACAATATTTACATATTTTGAATCACTTAAATTATTTTTCAGATCATGAAAATAGAACAATAACGTTAGGAGAAAGTCGGACAGTTACGTTGTGAGCATTCGAAGCAGTAATAATTTCTTTTTACATGTGTAATAGGTTCACCAAGTAAATGGGAAATGATTTTTGTTATTTAAATTTTGCATAATAATTTGTTGCAATTAAACTTTCATTATCTTATTTTAAGAATACTATTCACTGAGTACAATTCTTAATATTAAAACAATTATAATAAAATTAAATTATATTAAAGCAGTTTAATAAGGATAATATAAAATGTCTTTTGTGGTATTTATAAAAGTGTGTTAAAATTAAATTAAAATTATAATTACATCAAACACTAAATTCAGTAAAGAAATTAACTTGAAAAACACTTAACAAGGAATAGAAAATGTTCTGATAGTAATAAAAAGTAAAATAAAAAAAAACGAAGTTGCCAACAATATTTTTAATTATATCATTTGTTTTCTAATTCGTCTATAATAGTGTATAAAAAATGTTTTATAAAACGATTCCCTTAAATTAACATTTTAGAATTACGCTCGTATAAAGTACATTTCAAAAAGTAGAATCTGCAATTCATCATTTCGTAAAATATATTTTCTCGCTTCTTTACAATCTAAATTTGTCATGCAAATTTGACGAAACATTTCTTACATTTTATAAAGTGCATTACGGAATGTACATAATATTATTCTAACTACTATTACAAAACATACGTATACCTATATATGTACCATATATATAAAATATATATTAAAAAAATTCTTTCCTTACTTTTATTTTTGTTCATAAAATATTTACGACGATAATTAACAGCGGTTGTGTATATCGACGACGATATTCAATGGTATAATGTCGTGTGTCATCCTAAAATCATAAAAATAATACAATAACGTGTTATGACACACA
Source organism: Idris sp. 1 HC-2018 (assembly GCA_022817325.1). Taxonomy (NCBI): domain Eukaryota; kingdom Metazoa; phylum Arthropoda; class Insecta; order Hymenoptera; family Scelionidae; genus Idris; species Idris sp. 1 HC-2018. The sequence continues at coordinate 4,167 of JABFPM010003497.1, read as the reverse complement.
GAGAGTGTCGGGAAAAAAATTGCCGTGACTCCGTTCGAAAGACAATAAAAGCATCGCAAAAAAATTTTTTTTTCAATATTATTACAAAAAATCGCGTGCATATTTTTTCACAATACAATTTTTTCGTAATGAATGATGAGAAAGTGCAGAGCGGGATGTCTGCGCGCTTGAATGTAATTCCACAAAACAAATCCTCATTAATTCCTGCTGAAAAGTGACGACGCGTATTAGCATTCGTTTTCAAATGGTAATTGCGTTCGCGCGTAATGAACGCGCGGCGCGTTTACGTGAGAACATTTTTCCGCGGGCGAGGGGCCCCTGCGGCGGAAAATTCTCCCGCGTCTGATAAGCATAATTGATACAATGACACGTTACAATAAAACACCGATCACGTGAGAAACAAGCAACATTTTTTTTCAAAAATTTCTGTCCAGATTTAATATCTCTGAAAATAGAAAGAAAGTATTTATTGTTAATATTATTGCAAGTTTTTTGTACCGTAACTTTTTTTTAAGTAAAATGTACAAATATAGATAAAATAATATAAGTTTTTATTAAACATGATATAAGTTTTATAAAATATGATATAAGTTTTTATAAAACAATTTTCTGATTTATATATTCTGTTACAATGTAAAACGCGAGACAAAAAATGGAATTCATGTATCTTATGTAATAATTAAATTAAAGACACATATAGAATACAGCGTATTGAATAAAAATTTAAAATATTTAAAATTTTCTAAATTTTAAAATTATCTGCATTTACATGCAAGCATTGACAATCACATATAAAACATATGAATATATGATTTTGCAGGTTAAAAATATTAATCTCTTGCACTGGTATATTTAATTTAATTTTGCTGTCAAAATTGTTCAACATTATTATATATTTTATATTACGTATTTACTTTATATAATATACTCTTGCTAATAATTAATAAATCATATAGTGTTGCTCTATAAAATATTAATAATGATATTTAAGTAGTGATTTTGCATGTTCAAATGCATTATAAAGGTTGCAAAGAGAAAATGCGAAATTCAACACTAATGGAAATTAATATTAATCAATCACAAAATATGGCATGTATAGATGGTACTCCAAAAAGTGTAATTCTCAATGTATTGATTTTAATTATTGCCTATTGTTCACAATTGAAATCAATGTAAATGAGAATATTTGCAGCAATTCGAGTAATGATCAATTAAAATTCCTTGATTTGTCTATAGTTTGTTAGGTTGGCCTCTAATGAAAAATGTTATTTTTGTTAAATTTGCTTTAAATAAAATCTCTTGTATTTAATATTTCATTAAGCAGACTAAATTTATCATATGTATATTATTATAAATTTCTTTTAAATATAGACATAATTTAACATTTTTTTGAATTAAAGATTTATGTAAAATGGATGAAAAGAAGAGCTTTGTTCCTATAAATATACTTTTTTATATTTAACTTAGCAAGTTATATTCACTCGGGACTAATGCTTTAATTAGAAAATAATAACTTGTGATCCCATGAACTTTTTATAATATTTTAATCGACTTTTGATACTCTCGATTCAAGCTCAAACAAATAACTTTTTATATTAAAACTTTTTAAAAATGTATATATATATTTTTTTTCAGGAAAACAGTGTACGTATTATTATTATTTTACAAAAGTTCATGTTTCATCAATGGTTTTTATTAAAAATGAACATATTGAAACACAAATGGTTGAATTAATTGCTAATCTTAAAATATTTTAATCTAATATAGAGAATAATTAAAGCTTGAAAAGTTTTATTGTCATGAAAATGGAACGAATTTCATCAAGTATTTATGAGGATAATATTCTCTAATTCAAATCAATTCTCAATCACAATAATATTCATTATACAAAAAGAGAATCACTTTGAAATATTAAATATTATTTTATTTTTGTTTAACATTCCGTTTTATTTCATAATCCATATTTAATAAACTAAATGACTTTTAATTTCATCTCCAAGATACACAATTTCAACACAATCCTTTAATTTTCAAACAAAGATACAAAAATAATTATTTCCTAACATTTTTACATAATTCAGTTATATATCTTTCGCTGCTCTACAAAGCCTTTTTTTCCACGCATTGTGAGCATTCGTAAATGAATTTGTACGGTCAGTTAAAAAAAAGAGAGAAAGAAAAAAAAAAGAAATAAAAGATTAAGCGTAGTTGCGGTCCACGTTATACAAAAGTGAAAAAGTCAGTTACAAAAAGATGGAACAAAAAGCAAAGCCGGTCGCGATTAACAGGTCCCAGATTCGTTTTGGATCGGGGAATAAATGAAAGTTCGTGGATCGGTTCAGAGAGTTACGAGTGTAACAATGTCGGCAAAACGGACAATGGTAATAAAGTTAATGGATACGGCCGGGGCAAAAAGTATTGTAAACGTGACAATAGTCGCGGGGCTTTCGAGTGATAGCGAGAATTTAAATCAAGTGGAGAGCGATTGCCAGGGCTGAAACACATTCGGTTTTCTGTAGGGATAATTATTATCAAAAAAGGCGGAAATGCCCCGGAAAAAAGGGACCTGAGACGGAGAAAATATTTGAGTTAGATGAGGCTCGCTCGTTTTTGCGTATTTGCTCATGAAATGAGAAAAAGGGAGTGTTTGATCCCATCAATTGTCGCGTAAAGTTGTTTTTCTTTTCTTTTTTTCAAAATTGTTTTAGCGAATTAAATGTAAATACAAGTGAAATTGTGATGTTTAAATTTGACTACATATATAATAGAAATTGTGGAGCTGTAAAATAGAGCTTTATAAACTGTAATACGTGATTTGGATGATTTAAAGTGGTCAATAGAAAGGGATAAAGTACGAAAATAAGTCACAATTGAAACGCTATATACACAGTAGAGAGTTGATAAAAGCAAAAAGTATATAATAAATGTTTGGGAAGTCAAATATATATTATGGTATTGGAAAATAAAATGGAAATGACTCATTTTCGGGTGTTTGAAATAGGAAATCATTATATACAAAATATGCAAATTAATGTACAATATTGAAGCTGGATTATTTCAATTATTTAGATGACCAATGAAAGTTTCACCCTTGTATAATTGTTCCAGCCAAGTTTTGAAATCACGTTATTATATGTAACATAATTTACATAGAATCAAATGACGCAAAAAAGCAAAATGTATATGAAAAAAGATTATATCGACCACTTGTAGATTATACTTTTTGTCTGATTATTTTCCATTATTTTTAATTATTATTAAAAAAAGAAGTGAATTTCATGCACATAACAAAAGTAAATTATTTTTTTCGTAAGAGGATGCGAAATATGTTAATTCTCATCACTAAATAATAATATCTGATGAAATTTGTACAACTCTACTGTGAAAGGAAAATACTTATTGTATCGTGTAATGTTCCTTCATATTTTTATTGTTTTAAATCGTAAGTAAATATAGCTTGAATACTAAAATACAATTTTTACATGCAACTTTCACATCAATCGTTTCACAATATGTTTATATATATTTTCAAAAATTAAAAAGTTAAACAATTGACAAGATCATGGATTAAATTTACTTTTATTTTTACTTTTTAATAAATACTTTGAAAAACAAAAATTTTTTTTTGAAATAAGTTAGTTTTAACAAAAATTTAGAAATACACTTAAAATTTAAACTTGTGAAATTTAATTTAATTGCAAAAATTTAATTCAACAAAACTGAATAGAAATATTTTTTTGAATAGTGTAAATCATAATTCTTAAATTTATGTTAAATGTTAATATACAATCGATTTTTTATAACAAAATGTCAAACTCTGTAAAAAAAGACAACTATTTCTGGATCACCAATATACAATATTACGTTTACTTATCAATTTGATTTTGTCGGTTTGTGATAATCAAATATCGGGCATAATTATAAAATAACAAATAATTTGATTACCAATCATTGTATTAATTAAACCAAACATGAATATCGTACAAAATATTATTATGGTTAATAATGAACTTTCAATATAATCATATAATAAATTTATTAGCCTAATGAGACAATAAAGTAAGAAAATTGATGCTAACTGTAAACAAAACTTGAAGTCAAATTATTTTATGATTGGTTGACACACGATTATTTCACATTAACTATACTTAATCCATCTCATTTAAA
>JABFPM010003496.1:0-14283 GCA_022817325.1 Idris sp. 1 HC-2018 | reverse complement strand
TATGTTTGTTCTTTTTTTTTTCCTTTTCTTTGATAGTCTTGAAAATTGGTTTTCCCATCCAATTCTGACCCACCGCTTGCAAAGCTCATACCTGAAGTTGATCGTAAACATTCTGCACCGGAATAGACTCAGCAGAAATGTTCACAAATTCGTGTACCAAGTGAATCCAGGTGTTTCGTTGAAAGCTGTTTGGTTGCTCCTTCTTTCATTTAATTTCGATCTCCTCTTCGTACCTAAGATAGCTCTGAGAATATCGATCTTAACAAAAAATCAAACAACACGAATCAAATTGGAAACCAAATTTCCACCTTAAAATTTAAGGTAGGACCGGGCTAACCACAATTTTGTCACTTTTTAATTGATAAATGATTGTAATATTTTATCAACAGGTTCAAAATAAATAGTTTAAAACCAACTTGGAAGTTATATTATTAGTATGTAACTTGTTAAAAAAAGTTTTGTTACACAATTTTTAAACAAAATGTCAGAATTTGTTTAAAATTTTAACCAGGATTGTTTACGTCGATTTCATTTTGCAGATTTGTAACAGCTTTTACTATTTAGTATTTGAGATATTTAATTTTCAAATACTAACAAAATTCATAACTTGTATAGCTATAATATACACCATTTTCTCACATTTTAAAGTCAAATATCTTGGCTTCCAGCTAGTGGCTAGCGACTCCAAATTTTGATATACGATGCAAGAACACTTTTTCAGCAATTCTGTTTAAATTTTAAAAAATGCTGATATTTCGAAGCCGAGTAAGGTCTCTCATTAACCCAGAACAAAGACCAAAACGTTTTTTCATCAGAAAGATATCTCTTTATGGAATTGTCTTTGCCGATGAAAAATGATCTGACACCCTTACGATTTAACGCCTCTGTCGAGCTGACCGGAAATTAATTCAGAAAGCAAGTCCGTCGAGACAGTTAGTGGACGGATTCGCCGTAAAGCCCATTAGCTGGAAAGGCGACTGTCACAAGTTCTGTTCGCGGTTGGCTGCAGCCAAGATTTCGATCCCCGACCTTTTAACCGCGAGAACGACGTGCGTCCCGTTCGGGCGTGACTGCAAGTCCAGTTGAACATGAAGGCCGCTTTTCCATTACGTGCGTCCCGATTTTTATTTCGCGTAAATTACTCGCATGCCTGCGTTCTCTTTCCTTCCTCTGCAACGACTTTTATTTTTTTGCCAACGATATTGCGCGCAGACTTTTCCTAGTTTCAATTCAAGTCGCGTTATACGATAACTGAAACAAAACCGAAAAAAAAATTACAATTTGATTTGTAGAATTTCATTTTGTTGAAGCCATTTGTTTTTGTTGAAAAATAAAAATTGTTTATTGTAATTTATGCTACATTTCTTCGAGAAACTTTTCGCCAGTTATATTTTTCAATTGTACTTGGAGCAGCTCTCGTAAATCATCATTTTAATGACTTTTGAGTTGATAATTTATATATATTTGCATCTCAACAAATAATAATTTTTCATTATAATAATTTCAACGCAAAATGAAATTAGTTAGTTCATGCAATAAATATTTGTAATCAGATGTTGAAATACAAGAAATGATAATAAGCAACATTAATTAAACGACTTTCGCATCAATTGAAAATAAAGAGCATAAACGCGCAAATGAATCTCACGTATTTTAATTAATAATCAGTGCAAGAATTGTGATTCTTCATCTCGATCAACGTGTAGTACAATTTCAGATATATATATATATATATATATATATATTCTCCGTAATTAATTAAAAAGACGAAACAAAGCGCGCGATTAATAATTGTGACATAATTCCAAGTTTTCTGGCGCAAAAGACACTTCCTCTTTTGTGTATATCATATTGTAACGTCCAAGATGTTCTTAAAAATTCCCTTCAAGAAAACAAATGACCCTGCTGGCTTTAATTATAATAATGATCATTCTCTTTCCTGCCTCTGTTTTTCTGTTAAATGAATTGATGTTTTTATTTGTCTTGCTTTGTGTTTCAGGTAAGTGATTTTTATTGCACGTACAAATTACTTTGGCAATTGGAGCTTAAACGTAAGTAAATGCAACGGATAGCGCTTTAATTATTTCAACAGCATTTGCATAAACTGTATTTTCATATTCTTAAAACTTTTTCAACAGAAAATAAAACAAATTTAAATAAACTTTATAAATAAAAAAAGATGATTTTCAATTAAATGAAATTTAATTTTTAAATTGAGTAAATATTTTCTTAATGAAAAAATGTTATTACTTGTAGTAATTTATGCAAAATTACTAGTTCTTTTTTGTGCACAGTTTATCAATGTTTTTAATTTGAAATGTGTAAAGTCATAAATTATGATTAAGAAAGAAAAAGATCTATTGTTAAATTTACAATTTTTCGTGAATCTTTGTTAACTAGTTACTATGAGGGAAAATTAGTTCTAGTCGCGCCAGACCAGATTTTTTGAAGTATTTTTGAATTGCAATGAACAAAAATAAGAGAGAGCTTCCGGGTTTCGTCACCGTTATGGAAACCACGGCCAATTGCTTAATTGCCGTTCCGTGAATGGTCCAATGTAATCAGGATGCCGTCGTTTAGACGCGAATAAAGAGGGCACCTACGCTAATTTCGCCCGAGAATATAAAGTTAATTTTTTTACCTTATTTGCATAGACGAAATGCAACCCGCCTATTATATCGGTTATTGTGCATTTAAGTTATGATTGGAGTTGCAAATTGCAATTAATTTTCGCAGCAACTTTGAAAAAAAAAGAAAAAACGAATTAAAAAATAATTAAACAAATAACTTTTTGAAGAAAAAAGTTATTGAAATTGAAATTTCAATTTTTGTTTAAATTATGTTCCTACACTTAATTATTTATGACTGGTTTTTATTACATTTTTGATGAAATATACTAAGCAGGTAAAAATAATCAAAAAATGAGTGAAAGTAATTTGAGATTGAAGGAATCTTATACACGCAGAAAGGAATTAATTGCCGTCTCGCGGAATTTCACCGTAATTATATTTGTTTTACGAGTAAAATGCTATTTTTGTCGTCCGTAGGCTGCGAGACTGTCTTATAATGAACACAGATATATACATCTTAAAAACATTCTGCTGAAGCTACTTGTCAAAATAACGAATTTGCCGGTGTTAATGTCGAGACATTTTTACCTCAATGCATGGCATAATTGGCAAGACTCTAATTTGTAGTTTTTTAAAGAGAGGCAACAATAATTAATAAGAAAAATGCGGTCAAAAACTCGTTCTTTTGCTGCACACAATTTTTTCAGAAAATAATAACTCTACAAAATTTTATAACAAAACTATTGTATTAATTTACAATCAATTATGTTTTAAATAATAAAATTTTTAACAATAAAAACAACTGAAAAAATGTATGCAGTTAAAAATTTCTTGATGAAATTTCGCAGTTTAATTAAAAATCATATTTCAGTAGAATAATGGTTTGCATTCACAATATATCATATTTTTTTGTATACAGCATTCATTTGGAAAACAAAAAAAAAGATTGTGTGTGCTTGAAAATACACATCCTTATATTCATATCGTTCAATCTGCTGGTGCCGCTCGACAATGAATCAGCTGAAAAAGCGTCGCGAAAAATTAATTTCGCGAAAACAAAAAAGTATCGTGTACACGATTTAATTCGAAAAGAAGAGAAAAGTCTCGACGTTGACGATCCTCGGGGGGCACGAATGACGAGCGAAATTCTTCACATTTCGAGCATATACGAGACAAGAGAGTGAACGAGAAGGGCGTCGCGGATGATAATTTCTCAAAGCGAAACCCTCACAAGAATTGCATTCTTTGCACCGTGTATATATATACATATTTTAAGTTGGAAATTCGTGACGCCTGACGGCCAAGGACAACGACCGCGCGTCAAGACAAAAATTTACCCCAACAGGGTTGAAGGTAAAAGAAATATTGCTCTTATCCCGCCTCTAAGAGTTTTTCTTTTTTTCATTATCGAGATTTAAGTGCAGCAAACATCAATTTTACAAAATTGATGTATTCTTTTTAAGTAAATTTTGTACGCAAATTTTCTTGAATCAAATTTGTATGTTAATTTTTGTTACCAAATTTGTTACTATTAATTGAAAACATTTACATTATCAAAAATAAAAGTGATTCAAAGTTTACTTGAGAGCAAGTATTTTAAAACTGATTAATGCTCGATAAATCCTTTTAAGCTCACCTCTAATTGGCAAAGTTTTTACTGCAAAAACTTGTATTCCTAACGCACTGGCCACCTTTTGTAAACAAAAAAAATTAGACGTAAGTTTTCAATTTTTCTTTTGCCAGATGCTTATCAAAGAACGGCGGACAAAACAACGTGCACGTGTTTTTGGCTATTGAAAAGCGATTTGTTCTGGGTCGCAGTATAAGAGTGAGCTGTGCAAATTCGGTATCGTTATTTGACTTTAGCTTTTTCATGAACGCAATGCTTTTTGTATTTTTTTCTCAGTACACACAATAAAAAGCCTTCAAAGCAGCTAAAAAAAAATTATTCAGAGTCCGAAAATAGTGGATGCAATTTTATGCCTTATTGGTATTGTGAACTGAATTATTAATTGTTTTTTCCTGTTTGTTTTCTAAAATAAAAATAATGCAACATTCGCATCAAAAACTTGTTGAACTGAATTGTTGTCGAATATTATACGTTTTTGTTGGTTTTCAATTAAAATTTGATTTTCACGTGTTTGTTTTGAAGCTTTTAATACAATTCATTTTGAAAAATAATTATAAAAATTTACTTTTCATTTATATGAAAAAAAAACTAATTAAAAAAATGTTAATATTAATTTAAAATTTAGTAGTAAAATTTTCTCGTATAAATTTTTTTATTAAATTGTACATTTTGTATCGCACATTAGAAAATATTCCGGGAAAAAGTTTATCATAAAGGTTTTTTCTATCCAAAGATACTAATTTAATCTAAGTTATTTTCTTGATCACTCTGCGATGATGCAAAGGCAACATGACAAAGCGTTTCCCTACACTAAAACACATTGACCGCGTTTTAGCGCTCCATTCGTTCCTTTGAACTCTAACCAGGTAAAGAATAAAAAAATAATAACGACGCAAAAACTAATAATAGAAAAAAGATTAATCCGAATAAAAATTCGACAATAAGCAAAAATTACAGCTCTTTTTGAGTGTTGTAATTTTTGTCACGTGAGCGGCAAAAATCAAATTGACTCTCGTAAAAGAAAAAAATCGAAGAAAAATGTCTCATTACGTCGCACAACGCTGAATTAAAGTCTCAAATGCATATCAAATGAGCAAATTTTGCAAAACCACCATCAAGGTTGTTCGACGAATTTTGATCAAACTTTTGCAAATGAGGAATTAGAGATGAATTCAACTTTGCCGCTCGCAAAATGCGAACAATTCATTCAACTCATGAATATAGAATTTTGCGCGATTTCCGCAGCTTTTGTTTCAATGTTTCGCGATCAAAAGTTTTTGCTACATTTCCGTCTTTATGTCAATTACAATTAAAACAATTCTGTTTATAATAATCAGTAATCATTTTTGAGAACCAATTTTCTAAACAATAAATTAACTTATTAATTATTAACATAATTTACTAGCTAAATATTCATCAATAAGTTCAATTTTAATTATTAACATAATTTATTAGCTGACTATTTGTAAATAAATTTAATTAATATTAATTTTTAAAGCTCACAAGTGTAGATTAAACTTTTTATTTCTAATTAAATTACTTTAGTAGAAAAGCTAAAATATATACTTTGCGAGAAAATTTGGAAGGATTTTTCTCCAAACAGGTAAATCTACATAGAATCTTATTTGCAGTGCAGATACACCGTCTATCTATGCACCGTCACGAATGAGCAAACCACATAACGGTCCGTACGCATCAATGACGTCAGAGTAGAACAAATTTACAATACTAGAATCATGTTACGAAATTGAATGTCATGGGTGTTGTGAGTGAGATGTATCCTAGCGTCAATGTATCACTGTAAATAAGCCGGTTTAGGATAGTTTACAACTATGAACCATTGCCGCGTTCGACTGTACAATATTGCTCGTTAACACTCGTTTACGAGTAAAGTAACTCATAAGTTATGTTGTTAAGAGTAAATTATAAAGTTTGGGATAATAACGTTTATTGACGCAATGAGAAATTGTTACACTATGATGAATGTGCAATGGGTGTGACGCAAAATTCGTTATTAATATGCTAATAAAGCGAAATGGTCATCAATTTTCAAAATTTATATTGTACACACAAAAGTTTTCAACTAACATCTTGCGACTGAAATTTAATGTCTAATATATGAATCATTTTTATCAAATTTAATCAGAATCATCGGCGACTTCAAATATTATGATTTATTTTATTTATAAATAGTTATGCATAATGCATGGACAATGTTATGAAATCAACATAAAAGAATTTTGTTTGTGTGAAATAATATCAATATTAATTGTAAAAATGAATAAGTCATTGTAAAATCAGATTTGATTTCATTTTTATCTCAACTCTAAGAAAAAGAAATTCTGTTATTATCGTGATAATGATTTTTGAACACACAAAGAAAAAGGTGATAAAGGAAATATCACAATTGAGAAAAGTTTTTTTCTAAGAATTGTTCAAATGTTTATTGTATATAAAGATGAACAAATATATTACAATTATACTTATAATATTAATATTCGTTATGATTTCTGTCATTGTTTATAAATTTCTTAAATTAATTCTCACAAAGTTTTCAAAAGCTCTGCCATTTCTTTGTTTTTAATCATAATAATTTCAATAATTAACTGAATTGTTCGGAGACAACATTTTTTCGAAACAAAATAAACATTTTGTACGGTATGTATTAGTGATTTTTTTCTGCTTTGTTGTATCTCTGTTTGAATAATCTATATTCATTTTCATAAATCAAATGGTAACATTGTTTAAATCAGTCCTAATCAGGCAGGCTAATTTTTGTCTTGGTCATAAATTTTACAATACTTTAACTCAGTCATTTTATCAAATTTAATAACTTATATAGTTCTTAAAAATAAATGAAAATTGATTATAAAATAAAAGTGTCATAATAGTAGACAAAACACGTTTATTAGAAAAAGGCATATAATTTTTAAAAATGTACAAAAGCAAATTAAATATCCCAATATATAACTAAATTATAAAGAATGAGAGCAAAAAGATAATTTTATTTATTTATTGTTTTACAAATTTTGCTATTTTTGTTAGAACAGATCGTTAAAGTATTTAATTTTTAATGTGTTTTATGTCTGATTTTATAAATAAATTTATGTAAATGAGAATATTAAATATGTTCAATATTTTACAGAGTAATCTTATTATTTATGCATTGAAGTTCTACATTTAATTATCATTTAAACTCTTTTACTTTTAAAAATATAATAAATTAACCTACAGCTAACATTTTACAACTTAGTAGTTTTTCAAGATATTTATATTAGCTTCTTCTAAACCATTAAAACATTCATGCTTCCTCTGTTATCGTGTTATTCTTTTTATGAAGTTTAATACTTATTATTCAATTATCAATTTTTCTTACATATCATAATTCTGTCTTTATCAACTATTGTGCTTAAAAATGTACACGAAAAAAAAAACAAAACAAAACAAAACAAAACTAACAAAACTATAGTTTGTACAAATAAAATTTTTTCATTTAAGTTACTACACATTTTTTAAAAACTACAAGTTTTCTAAATCATAAAAAATACCATTTTTTATACAACTCAACATACATTGATCCTACATTGGTTAAAAAGTTTAAACAATAAAATTAAATCACTTTAAGTATAATCGTAATAAAACATTCATCTAGTATTTAGCCAAAAAAATAAACATAACAAAACCTTATCTCCGTTACAATAATCCGAAATTCGAAAGTTAATTCTGCTCATCACCGTATTATAAGACACAATAAATTTGTTACATTAAGTACAACAACTCTTTCTCTCTTTTTTCTTCGACGATGAAAGCTTGATAATCGAGTCCTTCTTGTAGTCTCGTGAATCCTCATTCGCCTTGGAGACCTTCAATGACTGTTGAATCAAAAAGGCGAAGGACTTTTCAATATTCTCGTTGCGCTTGGCCGATGTCATACACCAGCAATCAATTTGGTTGTCCTCACAAAACTTGACAATCGTTTCGACTGACACCTTGTTTTTCATGTCGTTCTTGTTCGCCAGCAACATCACCGGCAACGGCGAGCCGTCCTCATTGCTGACGTTGTTGCGGATCTCCTCGAGCCATCTCTGCGCAATGTCCAAAGTGTCTGGCTTGGTCAAGTCGAACACCAGGGCGATGCCGCTCGCGCCTCGGTAGTAGACCGGGGGAATGCACCTGAACTTGTCCTCCCCAGCGACATCCCAAACTTGGATGTGCAAAACATTGTTTGCAGTATTGTACAGCGACTTCTTGTAGAAGTCAACGCCAATTGTGGTCTTGTGGGTTGTGAAGAATTTGTCGTCAAAAAAGCGGTTCACAATTGAGGTCTTGCCCACACCAATTGCCCCGACGATCAAAAATTTTAAGTCGCGCGAAATTTCGGGTAACATACCGATGTTCAGCACAGAGGACGTCGACTCTTGGAGCATGCTGGCGGTTATTTCGATTGAGTCTACAAATTATGGTCTGAGTTTGCTTGTGGCTCTGTTTATACTGGGAGCAGTTTCAAATTTTGATAGGAGAGACTGGTCTAAGGTCAATGACAACACAAACAGAAAATTATTTCGAATAAAATGATCAGTTTTGGGAAAAAGTAAATTAAATAAAAGTTATAATACATTTTTTCATGAGTACATTGTAATTGACATTTTTGCAGTTGAATTACTTAATAAAATATTGATAATAAAGATTGTTAAATTATTCTTTTATTTATTTTATACAATTAAACCAAATTTTATAAATATAGTTGAATGATTTTGATAAATGTGACAAAATTAGATTTGAATGAAGAAAAAAATATTTTAATTAAGTGCGATTATAGTGTTTCTTTAGTATTTTCGTTAATTAATCGGATCGCTTACAAATTTCGGAAGCATCATTCTCACGACGACAAAATTTTTATGGCATTGTTTATGTGACAAAAGAATATCTTGATGAATCGGATGCATTGAAAAATAGTTTCTATGAAGGCAGAATGCTGCTGGCTTCAAAACCAGACAATATCATTGTTTCTCGTCAATCGATAAGAAAAGCATTTTCCGGGAAAACGATTTTTAGATCACACAGAAAAAGGAACGAAAAAAATCGCCGACCATCTGATTCGATTAATCAATAAATACGACAATAATTGACTGCGTATAACACGCTTTCTTCCGTACAAATACATAATATACTTTTTCAGTTTCATTTCATTTCACTGCAATTAAATGATGTTATCAATAAACAATCCTGTAGACCGAAACGTTTAACAAATAATAAATTAACAAAAAACACTGCATACAAATTAATATATTTCATAACTGCTCAAATTCATTTCACTTATTTTATAAACTGAGAACTAAATATTTTGTACAATTACAGATGTAATAATTAATAAATAATTAAATTTTTGCCAAACCAATAAATATTTATTTTTTTATGTTTTACTTGCAATTATTGTTTAATTATTAATTTGCAGGTTTTTGTTTTCAATTAATATTTTTCACACTCAGTAAAACTTTGTTTTATTTTCGTCAACGCTTTTATTGTAATCAATAATCTCTACGTCGTATCATATTATAAAAGTAATTCATTTTACATGCAAAGCTCAAAATCCAAGGTAATAATCATGGATCCAACACACATACACACATACACGTACACAGCAGTGTTGTTGTCTTCCTTTTATTTTCTGGCTACCCCCGGATTTAGTTGATCTACGCACACACGCACAATTTTCAGCCGAGTAATTAATAAAAGCTCCACTGAATTGATATTAATCAATCGATTAAATCGATCGCGCCGTTTAGATTGGCGTCATATTTCAGGCCTAACAAAATACTCATTCGGTTGTCGTCGATAAAGAACCGTCACCATAATCCAAAACTTTATTGCGAAAAGCATATCCTCTTTGTACATACATATACACGTGTGAACCTTTGTCCGCAGAACATTTAAAATTAAAACGACGTGCTTTTTTATAAATTCAATGTATTACACACAAGTGAAATAAATATTCTGATTGTGGTTTTGTTCAGCAAAATTAAACGACAGTTTTAAAAATATCTTTTTTTTTACAGTCTTTCATTACATTTTTGTTTGAATTAAAAACTACTTTGGTTTTAAATTAAAAAAATGATAAAATCTTGGTTATATTGGCTAATTGCTTTTTTTTCATTTGTGAATTATGTGTTGTGAAAGACAGATTTTACTAGACTAGTGCGAAACTTGGTACACCGTTGTCAAAGAGCTTGATAAGACGAAGAAACCGGTATACTGCGTGTGTTCTCTCTCGGGACAATTGCAACGCCCCAGACAAAACTGGTTCGTCGTCGAACCAAGTTCCAATATATGCGTGACGGTCGATCGAAACGTGCCATTTGTTGCCAAGTGCAAGAGGTCAGATACCAATTGCAAAAATCATAAGTTATGCAGCTTTTTGTCGCCCACTAACACGCAATACAAGATTTACGCTGAGATGAAAAAGAACAACATTTAAAAACAACTTAACACGTTTGTATCACGTAAAGTTACGGCTAAAAATTATTGCATTTTGAGTGCAATCGGGTGGAAAAGTTGTTATTATGCTTGAACTTTTCTTTTACTTTAATTTATGTAATTATTTGTAATTTACTTTCAACTGTTGTAATTTATCGTAATAGGATCGTAGGTCATACAGTAATAACATATATGCAAAAGTACACATTAGTTATAATTATTTTATTTTTTGATTATTTAATTTTATTTTAAAAATGCAATAGCGGTTACAAAATTTAATTAAATCATTTCATTTATTTTTGGACAAAGATTGGGAAAAATATTTTTATAAAAGATATATCAGTATACTTTGTATTTGGAAAATAATACTTCAATCACTAAATAAAACAAGAAAAAACAAATGAACCATTTATGTATTATGTGCTTTCTTTGCAATAAGACTGTAAAGCCTTCAGTGGCACCAACTTATTTCTTATCGGAAAAAATCTTTGAAAAGATCTGTATATCTGTTTTTGTGAAATCTAAGGACAAATAATAAAGCAATTCTGTATTATATATATTTTCCAAGATACTTGCTTTGAATTATCTTTCATATTATACAAAAGCAAGAATTTATTTGTTTGCTATATATTTTATTTTTGTCAACAATTTTGTACTTTTACATTATTATTTTACTATCAGTATTTTTAAATAATTTTTCTAAATTCTTTGTCTTAATAATTTGTATAACATTGCTTTTGAATTTATCCAAAAATTACTACGTGACAAAATCGCCTTGTTTAGCTAAATTCCTGAGCGAAGATATATATTCGCGCAAATATATGTATGAAATTGTACTGTGTTTGACTCCTCAGCTTTCACCGTGTAGATGGATTTACTACGATGCGTGGGATAAACATGCACGTTTGCACTTAACAACGTACAAGTCTTTGCAAAATCCCACGGAAATTTAATGTATTTCAGTCAAAATTATACTTTTCCGTTCGCTAGTCCGTGCAACTCATTTTCAAAATGAGTTCAAAATTTCAAAATCAAAAAAATGAACCAATTTCGAGCAAGTATTTAGTGCGATAAATTGAATTACAATTACGCGTGTTATTTGCAGAAGCGAATCAAAAAATTTCACGCAGAGTCCAAAAGTGATTTATGACTTCCGCGTGCAATCACTTAAATTTTCAGCAACTTTTCGCCAGTCTAAGCGACGTTTGTTCATTTTGTTTCATTATACATTCCCTTGGTTTCGATTCGTCGAATTTACGAGCGTTCTTTACTAAATCAAGTGTAAAGATATTTTAGAACCTCCATTATGAATCATAATATTATGCATTTTATAAAGAAAAATCCAATCGAATAAAGTGCATCTTTCGAAACAATTTATAACAGTTGTAAATCATATTTTTTATCAATTCTAAATTAAACATCAATTTAAATTTTTTTCTGTAGATGCAAGCTGGTCTAAATGTCAAACAACGATTTTATTTAGAATAATAAATTTTCTAATCTTAAAAAAAATTCTTAAAACAATCAATTTTAAACAAACAAATTTAATACATTTAAATTTAAAATTTTTGTTTTATGTACAAAATTACTATTATCAGTTATACATTAGACTAATTTTCTGTTTACGTAGTGATTAATTTTTTTAATCTTCATACACATACAAATTTAATTAATAAAATATAATTTAAAAGTGAAACTGGAAAAACCCTACATTCCGATGTTCTTTTAAAACATTTTGTACCTCGCAAAAACAGCTTACCTGCAAGACCGCCATAGTCAAATTTTTTCGGCTGACAATAATTTTACAATTCTAAATAGTAAAAAAAAAAAAAAAGAAGATTTTAATGCTTTATCTTATTATTTTCTTAGCTAAAAATATTGCAAAATTTGAAAAGCGCGAGATTCAAATCTATCGGACCTGTATAAAACCGAATAAGTAGATTAAGAGAAAAATGTCAAGATTAAGAATTCTACATATTTTTGTTGTATCTAATAAACCTTATGAGTGTAGGATCACCTTAAATTAAACTTTACAACATTTTAATGTAAGTTTTTTTAATTATAAATAAACTTGACTTTTACTACTTGATATTAAATTTGAATTTTACCCAGAAAAATAAAACTTATCCGAATCAATCATTTTTGGAAAACAAATTTTATTTCGATTGTAAAATAAAGCAGGCTGTAAAGCAGGTTATAAAACTCGACTTATTGTCAAACCCGGAGCTCGGTCACACTTGAGAATGATTGCAGATATAAAGAATACATATTCGCGTAAGCCGATGAGTTTGGTGAAAACGATCGATAGCTCCTAAATTTACGGAACCAAAAGTCTCAAATGTCCGTCCACGTTTAAGCAGAAGGATTGCCCTCGGGCTTTCTTTATTAAGGCAACCCTCAATGGGCGATCAAATTTCCGTCTCGAAGTACACACCAAACAAAGCAGTAAAATGATTTACCTAACAATAGAGTGTGGCATTTATTTCAATGCCTACATGCAAACATTATTATGTCCTTCGCTATTTGCACAAACCTCAAATTATTTGCATGGCTATTTAATTTTCTTTCACAAAATAAGTTCCAGTTACATACCTCAAAAAATGTCATGCAAATCGAGTGAAAAGAAAACTGTTTTAATTAATTTAATTATTTTGACATTCTGGAATCATAAACATAGCGCGACTTTCTTGAAAGAGCAGGTGAACTCGTAATTCATGGCAGAAAATCGGCTCGTAAAGTTGTCATAGTGCAGTTCAGATGGCTGAATTAATGAGACAAAAGAACAGCAAGGATCGAGCAACAAACAAACATACAAACCGCCAAACGAAAAAGGAACAAATAAAGACGCGGGATGCAAAATTGCGCACAGCAAGAGACCCGATGCGAAGCCTTGTTTCGCAGCTTGTCGACCGACTTAATTACAGCGCGGAAACCCGATTACCTGCTGATAAAACTGAACGCTCAAACCGTGGGCGCAATCGCGCTGAACTTAACGAAGGTTATCGTTAACATCATTAGTGCAGCTTCGTCTTAATGGCCCGAAGCCCTTGCGAGTCAAATGCGCGAGATAAATGTCGCGTTTATCTACTTGCACTTTCGATAACCGCGAGCGAGCTTTTTGTCAGCCAGTAAAATGGATTGCAGGTAATAAAAAAACAAAAAAAATTATAACTCGAAAAATAACCCATATATGACCCATAAATTGTCCACACATCATTTTTAAAGCTATAATTATTATTCATTAGAAGTTTTTGTTGGATTTGCATGTTTAATTTGTTGGTTTTTGAAAATTTGACTTGTTTCATGGTTTTGTTTGTATTTAATTTATAGATTAAAAGCTAATTTTACAACAAATAATGACAATTTTGAATCAATTGACCGGTTCTTTTGTTAATTTGTAATTTTGCAAAATTACGAAATATAGGCTTTCCGTTATTGAATCATTTCTAACAATATTTATTTGAACCGGCTTCAATGAATGTTGGTGACTTGATTCGTACACATATATCAGAGGTAAAAGCTTACATATCAAACATAACCCGGCGTGGAATGACAAGCACAATACATTATTCGTAACGGAATTTCACATATTTTTACAATGTAATTACT
>JABFPM010003495.1:0-14290 GCA_022817325.1 Idris sp. 1 HC-2018 | reverse complement strand
GAGGCATTCCACGTCAAACGCGCCAATATCCAAAAAAATTTTTTTCTTAGCTGTCAAACTCAAATTGAAAAACAAATTTTAATATAAACAAAATAAATTAATTTCCATAAATCTTGTATCTTATTAACGAAATATTATTCCACCTTAGAAATCAATTACGTTGCACTTAGAACTTCAAACAATATTTTAAGGTAGATTTTATTAAATTTTATCTGGTCCGATCAAATGAAAAAAAAGTTTCTTTTATTATTTACGTATTTTCACCAACTCAATGAATTTTAATACAAATTTAATTATTATATCTTATTCTATAATTCAAGAGCTTTTAATTCATGTGAAGTGAACCTATATTTTATTATATTACAAAATTAATATTTAAGTTTAAATTTGACATATGTAAAAATTATTCTAGAGTAGTGGCACGTTTGACATGGATTGCTCCATATATAGATATATATTAGGGTGTCATTTCAAATGAAAAGCAACACTGTTTCGCATATGGCAAATTAAATTTTCAAGTCAGGTATCTTATTTTCTGTCATTTAGAAGTATTCTGGTTAGTCAGATCGAATATTTTTTTATGGATACCATAGTATATATATTTATGTATATATTTATATATATATATTGAATGGAAAATTAAAATGTGTGTTAAAATATCTATACGAAGTACAAAGTTCGTCACAGTATTTTCAGCAGCTTTCAATGTACATGTCATACTAATCTTTTAACATTTTCGAAACTGTCGCACCTGTGACGAAAAGTTTAAGGCGCTTACAACTCAAGTTAAGTACATTAGAACAAGAGTTCGAAATATTTGTCGCGCGAATCACTTACGTCAGCAATCAAACATTCAATGATTTTAAATTATTCACGTTGAAAAATAGTCATCACATCTATTTCCGTGTGACTGGTAGAGCTAAAAAAAGAAGTTGCAGTAAATTTATATCGCGTTCGCAAAATGTATCTTTGATTTAGCTTTACTGACTCAGTATCAAGGAAATATTGTTATATTTTAACGATATTTCAAGCAACACGAAAAGGTTGAGTTATGAACTAACACGCTATAAACTGAAGTGTACACAAATTATTATTGTAATTGTTATCACGTATAAATCAAAGAGGAAAATAAAGAAGATTACATTTTTTTACACATATTTATTATTAAAATGTTTATGAGAGTTGAAAGATTATTAAAAAATTGACTCGTGAATTTTCAATTAAGATTGGCTAAACTTATTTTGGCAATATAAAAAATACATATTGCCCCTCGATCTTAACTATCCTGAAAATATCGATTTTCTGAGTTCATAACAGCAGGAATAAACGACTTCTATCTCATATGGCTGATGGGGTGTTTATTTTTTATCACTATATATGTTATTAAACATATATTACAGAAAATATCATAAGCAATGAAAATTGCGCTATTGCTTTCGAAGCTGCAAAAATTTGCTTGATAATTGAGTAATATTGGATTCACACCTGCACAAAGTTTTGATTAATTTGCATCCATTTTCTATTCCAAACATTAGAATATCTTCCGAATGAATCTTTCCATCGCAAAAATTTAATACATATTTTATAGATAAAAGATAAAATATAATGAAATATTTCAATTAAATGTATTCAGTTTTTTCAACAGGATTTTTTATCTATATATTTAATTTGTATTTTATGATTTTATTCTTTATAATATACTTGAATGCAATGTTTCTTTTTTGGTAACAGCTTTTGTCTGTAATTGAGGCTTATTAACTTTATTTATACAGCTATTAGCATTCGTCACACGAGCTGATAAGTCGGTCGTATGTATCGCTCGTGAAGTTACTTGAATTTGGTAGGCAAATGCTATGAAACTATAACGTCGAATATTGAAACATGTATACTACCGAATGTACACAGTACGTGTGGAATCCGACTGAGTGCAGGAGAGCTATTTATGTAAACGGCAGTTCACAGTAGTGACGTGAGTTCGCGTTTGCTTATATTTCCGGCATTTTGTGTGAACACAACTATGGTATTCGGGGCTGACATATTCGTCGCTGTGTTTCCACCCCTTTCTTTCGACGTGACCTTCTTGCCTTGGTTCGATACGCAATTCCGATGTTACTGCTTGTTTGCTTTACGCCGCATTCTACAAAAATATGATCAAATAAATTTCCAACGCTTGTTACTGTATTTTTCATCGATCACTATTTTACAAAGAGTCCTCTTATTCACCGCATTAAAATAGTTATTGTCGAAAATAAGATCGCCGATAAAGTGCCTGAGGATATAGAATATATATATATATATTTTTTTTTTGCCAGAGAGAATAATAATTTTCATTTGTTCTTTTGAATTGTACATTTTTACAAGTAAAAGTTTTTTTGTTGTTATCGATTTTTAAATTGCTAGTATTGAAGTTTCAGCGAGTTAGATTAACTTTTGAGAGAGAAATACATTGTTTAAATTGGAATGGCCGGGAGGGTATAAAAATTTTGGGGTTTTCAATCTCAATTCTCTCTTTTTCACATTATTTAATTAGCTAAATTGTTCCTGGAATATAATAATTTTAGACACATAAAAGTTTCGATTGTCTTTTATAATTAGATCAAAAAGTAATTAAATGAAAATGTGGAAAATAGTTTTCAGAGATAAAGTATTTATGATTACATTTTATCATGATCAGGGGTTAATTTATCTGGTTCAAGATAACCATCGCAAACTTGCAATAAAATTGAATTATCTGAAGCAACTTGATCTAATTAGTTAAATTAGATCCTCATTAAATAACTAAGAAAAAGTTTTGCATCAGTTAAAAAAATCTTATTGTTATAGGAAGACCATGTTCGTGTTACAGTCGAATAAAATTTTTATAGTTTGATTTTAACTTGAGTGATGCTTGAATCTAGATAACCTATTTAGTTGAAATGAAAAAAAATATCTTTAGTATATTAAATTTTATAGTAAATATCAAATTACTTTCAAATAAAAACTGATCAAATTGAATAATTTATAAAAGATTAAACTGACATTTTACAGTACTTAAAACTTGTAGAAACAAAAGTTTTTATTTTTATGAATGCAATTATTTTATTTGCCTATTTTTGTAATAAATGTTTCAAAACTCAGCTTTTTTTCTCTCTGTCTCTCTGTAAATTTTTCTGTACTATCTACCTGCAGTTCTAGCGCAGTTTTGCAATAAAGCTTTTAGAAAATAGAAGTTTTGTTTTGAAAGTAAAAAAGTGCTTAAGAATTTATTTATTTATTTTTCTCTTGAAAATTTACTTTATTCTGATATAAATGGACTTGAAACCTACATTTCAGAAGAATATAATGAGAGTCCCCGTAATGGGGAAAATGTTACATATAATGTCGAGGTATGCAAATTTTATTCATTTCAATACTTTTTATTCAATTTATTAATTTCCAATCTTCAAACCTTTTGTTAGTTAATTTTCTTTGCTGAAATGGTTTCTTTATTCATATTTACATTCACTTCAATTTATTTCACAAAAAACAATGTTTTACTTATTAATTTTATTATGCTCATTGTATTGCTTGATTAATGACATTTTTGTGAACCAAATTGTTTTATTTTGATTGAAATTAAGCTTCTTCGCTAAACCCATCGATTATACAAATGATTTAATCGGCAACAAAATTACTTTAATATCGTGTAACAAGTATATCAATCGTTAAACGGTATTGCTAAAAGTTGCTTCTCTCGTGATATTGTTTGTTAAATTATTATATTATCATTCTTATTAAATATTGTAAATTACATTTTATTATGTTTGACTGATTATTACGAAAAAAATTTGATAAGAAAATGAGTATAAAAGTAATAATTAAATAAAAGGATAAAAAAAGTTAACCAAAATTACTTAGTCATAATTAATGAGCATTTATGGAAGAAAAACAAGTCTATTTAACTTCTTTTTTTAAGGTTAATTCACCATTAAGTAATACATTATGTCATTAAATTTGTATTACGAACATTGTTAATTAAATAATTATTGAATTTTGTATGCACAATGTTTCATTATGTTTAAATTAATTATTTCTCTTTCATTACGCATTTTTTTCACTCACTTATTAAAATAAAAGCTTTTATTGCTCGGAAACATTCGCGATGAGTTTTAAACTCTAATGTAATAATGTATTAATATTTAAAGACTTTTAAAAAGCATAATTCAAGTCACTCAACAAAATTATGTATATCTTTTGCTCAACTTACTAAACTTGAAAAAACAAAATTTTCCCACTAATATCCGGATTTATTATCTGCTAAATATCCCTCAGAAATATGTGAAATTCAAAATTCCCTCATTACTCCGACAAAATTATATACTCATTTGCACTTTAAATTATTTTGTAACAAAGTTTGAGAGAGATTATTAAACTATTTCGCATTCTTTCAGAGCACACAGATAAATACAAGAAAAGTTTAAATTTTATTTTTTTATCGTGAAATTTTTTTAGACAACATATTTAACATAACTTTTCGTTTAACTTTATTTTCGACCAAAATGACGTCAAATATAAGTTCATTGAGCTAATTCAAAAGTAATTCATTTAAATGGCCACGGTTGATCGAGTCGTTGCATGCAATTGTATTTGACTGCTCGTCGATAATCATAATCACTACTGCCAACGTGAGATCGTGCATATATATATATATATATATCCAGAACGAGTTTTAATTAGCCAACGATCGTGTGATATCATTCGTAATCGAGCTTGATGCCGCACGAACAAGCGCATCATTTTTTGCCATCTCGGATTATACTTGAATATTTCAACGCAAACGTATTAGATTTAACTTGAGCACAATAAATTTACTTAAATTTGTTCACCGGTGCAATGATTATTTGAGTGCATTGTGTAAAACGTTAATTGTGTAATAAGTATAGTGAATGTTTGTGCGTTATTACTTTTTTTATATAACATAAATGAACGAATTGAAAGTATGATTTAATTGAATCAGCAATATATTTCTTCTCATATATATCTAATGGCTTGATTCACAATTGAAATAGGTAATAGACAATTAAGTTTACGTAAACGAATACGAATAAAGAAACTTTTTCTTTTAAAAAACAGTTTGCATAATAAAATAAAATTTAATCAATCAGAATAATGGAGTATATTTTAATGATGGATACATTGTTACTAATTAGAGAGTAATATTGGAAATTATTGGAAAGAAATTTATTCTACATTTTGAGTTATATTTATCTTATATATACTCTTCAACTTGTATTCTTGCACATTAATAATTAGCGATTAATGAAGGGTCTAATTAGCTTGTTTTTATTTTAACTTAGATACAAATGATATAATTTATTCAGTTTGTCTTTTAAATAAGTAAGTTTACATTCAAATAAATACGAGTTTTGTATTTATTTATGCTGGCAAAGATTTAATGATTAATAGGTTAAGATTATTAATTAAATTAGCTTTTCTGCTACTTGAATAAGTTATATAATTTTTCTTGTTATTTCCACCTTCCACACCAAATTAGTACAAGAAAATTGATTCTACTAAAACTCATATCTTTAGAGAATAACAAGCAATTGCATATATTAGAAGTTTTCAACACTACTCACAGTGACTACTTTTGGACTAATAATTCTAACATACAACCTCATATTAAAGTCACTCACAGTTATTCGCAATAATAATTTCAGGTAAATTATTTTTCTGTAATTTAAATTTTTTTTCTTTTCATCCTCTAAAAGAAAAGTTCTTCATAGTACTTTCAAATTACCTCAGCATTACGTTTCTGGAAAATTTTCTTTTCATTTACAAATTGATGAATAATTCATTGTAATTTAAGAAATTTGACTAGACGAAACTTTTGTTTTCATTTAAAACGTAAATGATAGAGGCAAAAAAGAAGTTAGCTAGTAGTACAATAAAAACAATTAAATAAAAACACTTTATTCTGTTGACCCTGCTTGCAAAACTGAATTTCAAGTCCGCCATCAGTGAAGTGTGTACAAAATGTAGCCAGGTGAAATTCATGTAAAGTGGGGTCAATTTGAATTTGCACGAGATTCGGTTGATTCAAATTTGCATAAAACGCTATTTAGACGACCCTTCGCCACGCGCGAAATGAAATTTTGCGAATCAGGGTATCTGTTTCTTTTGCGGTCGTAGATTTCTTGCTGGCAGAATAAGTGTGACATTCGATTATCCAACCTCAAAATAAAATAATAAACCAGTTCATTTTATTATAAAAGAAAATGAGGGGGTTAAAAGTAAAACGCGTAAAATCCATTTTTTAAAAAAATATATCAATAATAAACTTTTGCAGGTGAGGACATTCCCTGTTCGATTAAAAGACTTCAAATGCTTAAATTATCAACATTAAACTAAAATTTTTCAGTTTTTATAATGAAGCTTTCTCGCTCTCATCTAAAATTTAGTTACCAACATGTTTTTTGTAACTTTCTTATAATACACCAGAATGGATTTTATGCATTTTGCTGTTAACCCCCTCAAATGTAAAATAATAATGTTTTAATAAAAGATATAATCTTTTTGACTTGATGCGATGAACTTTTATTTAAAAATTTCTCGCAACGCAAAAATTGTTCAAACATATAATCATTTGTGTTTATAGTTGAGTGCGTTATAACATTGACAAAGTAATCAATTCAAATTAGCGAATTACGGTGTATACACAAAAGTACGTAATGCGATTAAGATGAAATTGCACGAAATGAAATATGTTTAGCTTGATTTAAAATATATGAAGCAAAATTCATTTTTCCGAATTTATTTCAAATTACAACCTTTGGTTTATTACACATGACTAGTTAACATTATTTTATATTGAAAAACTCATCGTTATCGGCATAAAACGATTCTGTTAACTTTTTCTGTGAAATATTATCATTTCTGAAACAATAAACAGAACTTTTTATTTTTTTAATAAATAAGCTGGAAAGTTAATTAATATTTAATAATATTTTAAACTAACAAAACTAACAAAACTAATGAAATGGTTTGCAATTGATGTGGACGAGTGTCGAAATGAGTTTTCTTGATTGGTTCGGGTGTAGCATAAAAAGCTGATAGGTCGGAATAAGGGTGAAAAAATCAGGCGCGGCACGTCTTTACCGTATATTTCCATTTCTTCTCGGTGAGAAAATCAAAGCTATCAGAAGGAAGAAAAATACAGCCCTAATTTGGAGGAAGAGCTTGCTCATTTTCACGCGAAAAACGCGTCACTCGGTAATTTGATCTATACCCATACTGAATTCAATATATAGCAAGGTAGCGGACCGCATATCAACGATGCATGGATCAATCGTTTGGGAGACGAATTACGGATAGCAAAAATGAAAATTGAGATAGACGCTGTATTATAATTCACGTTAAATGTGACATTCCGATGCACGCTCATCAAATGTGCGATAAGAACTTTATTTTCATTTTGTGGTGACGGCTGAATGGATTGCTTTTAATTTGCATGTTGAAAAAAATGTTCACTTTTATATTAAGAAAGAGGCTTAAGCCTTGAGACACTTTTAAAAAATGAATCTTTTATATACAAAAATGATTGTTTTAATCAAAATATGTATCATATATTTTAAAAATTTTTCTATCCGAAAATATTTTTTATCATTGAAAATCATTAAATTAAATTAACAAAATGCTACTTTTAAAAAAAAAGTATATTGGCTCCAGGTACCCGATTTGGGCTTTGCTGAGAGCCACGGTGTAGTGTGCCTAAAGACATTGTGATTTTCAATAATTATTACAACAATTTTATCGTTATAAAAATAAACTGTTTATTATTAGTAATCCATTAATTTATAATAATTAAAGCACATGTTAAGTTTTGAACAATTATTGAACAACGCAACAATTTTCTTTTAATCACAACCTTCATTTCTTTTAAAGGGGACTCCATGCCAAAATGGCTAAAATCGTTATTTTTCGATGAAATAACTTGAAATTTTGTACAAATATACTACTTAACTAACTAAAAAAATATAAGTCGAATTGTTGATAAAACTTATAATTTGTTAATTATTTGCAAATTTATGTGAAAAAAAGGGTATCTTCGAAGTAATACAATGTACTCAATTTTAATCGAATTTTGATTTTATTTTAATGTTCGTTATTTATAGCACTAAAAATCTGTAAGACAGATTTTGAATATTTTTTTTTTCAAAGTTACAATACGTTGAAGTTTTTTGATCGAAAAAATTAAAGAAAAACATGTATTTTTATTGTATAAATTGATATAACTTTTTTAAAAATTAAGATATCAAAAATCGGTCTTACGAATGTATATTGTAATAAATAAAAAACTTTTTTTTAAAAAAATTGAAAATCCGTTGAAAGCTGAGTACATTATAACAATTTGAACTTTGAAAAATGTGAAAAATAAAGTTTCGAGATATTTGTTGAGCTTAAAGTTTTATAATACTGTTCCGCAGATTTACATAAAAAATACACCGATTAAAAGCATTTTTATAATATTAATAAAATAACAAATTAATATGAAATATATATTATTAAATAAGTATGAATATATAAAACATTATTTTTTTCAAGTTTTTTATTCGAAAAACAACATGATAAGCTAGATCTTGCTTTAGGCTAAAATCGTGTTTTGACAGTATCACAAAAAAAGTTAAATAAACATGAAAACATAAGTTTTTTTGCAATTTCGTTTTTTTCCTCATGAAAGAGGAGGGTTCAAAAAGTAAAATAAGACCAAAAAATTTTGTTTTCAAAAATTTAATTGAAAATGTTTATTTTTGGCATGCAGTCCCCTTAAATTTATCAAATAAACTTTTTTTGAATAAAAATTTGACAACTTATTATAATTTTTCAATATTTCTTAAAATAGAATCGATTTTTGAATTAAATTACCAATATTATTAAACAATTTTATAGTGAGTGACTCTAGCCACAAGCACACGACTTTTTTGTTTATTATTGTCGTAACAATTAATATTTAATAATATCTCTAATCTAACTTATAGTTTTTTAAAATATATAAATACAAATAACATTAAAATTAATAAAATTTAGTTCAAAATATTGGGATTATTTTCATACGCGATAGGTAAAAATATTTTTGTGAAAGTTGTCATAGTTTTTTTTTTATAATTAAGATGGCTCTGAGCACAATGCAGCTTTAGGGTTGGGCTAGTCCCCTACTCCATGAAATGTGTATTTGTTTACATACATTTTGTGCTCAAAAATAGCGTGGTCAGAGAATAAAAAGTGTGGATAGTGCAAAATCATTTCAATTTCCAATTTTATATAATAATAGTGTTAATGAGTGTTTCAAAAATTTTTTGTAAAAGATATTTGAAAATGCATAAAAGCTGAGAAGATTCGGTAAAGTTGTTTTGAAAATACAACATCCCGTTTATTACTTTGACATTGACTTATCAAATTTCCATACACGAAGAATTTATTGCACATAACACCTCCGAGACCCTAAAAAGCCTCTCGAATCCCAACTGCAATTGAATAAATCAACCATACGTATTCTCATTTGGTTTATTTATGATGCTACGATTGCCAGAAATATCATTCATGTTGATAAGCACGGATCGCTCACGTTTTGCGGTAGATGAGGTTTTTACTTAGCTTAAAATGTTCACATCTGTAACGTAGATATAATACACTGAATTCAGATGACAGTTACCGTATTTCATGATTTTTTAAATAATGTCATCCAAATGTCTTGAACATTTAGAACAAAAAATTAAAGTTAATCAATTTTGATATTAGTTAAAATATTAAATTACAGTAAATTAAACAAAAAAATTATTAAAAATGTACCCAATTAAATCTCTTTATTTTGCTTATACAATAATTGAATTTAAATTTTGTAATAATGCATTTTTGTTTGGTTCATTATTAATAATTGATTTTATATATCTATAAGAATGATTAGAATCTTTAATATCATTATCTTTTATTTCTTCTAAAAAAGGGTTTTAATACCATTATTGATATTTCAGTTTAAAATATCGTTTGTAATTTATTTTCTAAATTTGACTTAATTTTCGAAAATCATTCAATTTCACCTCATAGTTATCTTGTAATTCATTATTCATTTTTAAATTACAAAAAGAATCATCCTGAACAATTTTTCGAGAAAGAAAAAAAAACATCCGTTGTAAAAGCACTCTTCTCCTTGAATTATCGGTTAGTTGATAATCAAATTATGTCAAAGTAAAAGTCAATTTCATGAAGGATTAATGTTACGGAAATTCGTTTTTAACATGATTAAAATTTATTCAAATTTTTCATGTTCAAAAAATTAATTTCTTTTAAAGATTCATTGGTTTGTTTTATTTTTATACCATTTTAGAGGCGTATTTAAAAAAAATGACTCCTTCAGTTTTTTGGTATTTCATTACATTACATTTCTTGCAGACATAAAACTCTGCTCACTTTGTCTGCTTTTGACATTTTCGATACTCCAAATTTCATGAATCTTACGTCGCTTTGTCTAAAACTTCTTTTGTTCGTCGAGCATCCGCAGAAACCAAGAATAAAAGAGCGAAATTCACTTTAATATCTATTTCAAATATAATTTTTATTTCGCACAATCGAATATTTATTGTAATCAAGTATTTATTTTAACGGCAAACATTTTTATCCTGAAACAAAATTTTTATTCTCCAAATTTTATATATCCATAAGAAATATCATCGGGCCAATGTTGGACCAACATTGGCTATGTTGGAGCAATATTGGCTTCCAATCTTGGAGCAATGTGTTAATGAAACACTAATCTGGAATAGTCCGAGATTATTTGTCAATATTGTTAGAAGATTGTAATCAAATATCGTTCCAACATAGAAAACCAATGTTCATCCAACATTGGTTCCAGATATTAGTCCAATCTCAGACCAATCTTTGTTTACAATGAAAGAATTTTTGTGAATTTAGATTCGGTACCAATATTGATCAAATATTGTATTCCAATATTGGTCCAAGATATGTAAACTATGTTTCAAATAATAAAAAAATTAGATCATGCATCAGTCATGACGAGGAATTGAACTCACGTTCAGAGTAGTAGTCGGAGAGCGTAACCAACTGGTCATGAAGGTTACATAAACTGGGGATGTTACGAAGGCTCATACATTGCCTTTCAGATTTAGGCCAGTCTCTAAGTCATAAAAAGTTATGGGGTAGAGAAAAAATCATTTTTCATCATTTTCTATATTTTTATAGTTTCTTTTTCGTCAAAATAAAATTTTATTCTGTGGATTTATATATGTTTAATAATTATTAATAAAAAAACTATTTCCAATGTATCAAATAAAATAAAAAAATTGTAAATTTTGCTATTACCTACTCAGCTGTTCTTTTTAGAATCTTGGTGAAGACTTTTTAATAAAAAAGAATATCATAAAATCAAAATATCTCAAAAGAAAAAAAATTTTCAAATAGTTTATAAAATCACTTACTACAAAATGTATGAATTAGATGAATAAAAAAATGATTGAAAAGTATGTCATTTACAATAGTTATAAAAGAGTTAAAAAAATCTTATTAACTATCTGTCAACTGTCTATATTGGTTGAAATCCAAAAATACGAGAATTTGAGTTTAATTTCAAATCATTCATTTTAAAAGTTGACAAAAGTTTCATGTGTGTACGGAAATTGAAAAACTAATAAACTTCATTGAAAAGCCGAATGAAGTTCACGACGTGCAACGTCAAATGTATACGCACTGCTTGAATTGTCATGAATTAGCGTTTACGAATACGTGATCAACTTGGTACACATTAAATATTCAATGCCACGGAAAAGGAGTTCTCGGCACGAATCCCGATTTTCGAAAAGCCTCGACAAATGTATTTACCAAACTGTCAGATTTATGTTAAAGTGTATATAATCTCCAGCAGCGAGGGCGTTATATTTACAGTTAAAATCGTGACAGTCGCAAACAAGTTTCGCGTACAAGCGTGGATGCTCATTGACTCGCGAAAAAGGCGAAGGGACGGACTAACCATAGTTGACTGGTATGAGAGGCAACAGTGAAACCAAAAATTGATGCAAATTTAACATGAATATTCAATTAATGTAATCCGAGTGCAGAACGCAGAGTGGGGCCACGAAAACCTGACATAATGTGACGATCTAGACTCGTAGGTGGATATCAATTGCAGCAGATAATTCCGATGCAATTGCAACATGTTTTAGACTCATCATGGAGCTGGTCTGATCCTCTTTCAGAGTTGACAATATACAGCTAATTGTCTGGCTGAGCACACACTCAGGGTAGTTTTCACGAGAGGCTCGAAGGATGTGTAAAGTGGTTTCGTAGGGTAAATAATAATAAAAATCATTGTAGTACACATTTTAATAACAAAAATGTTGATAACATTGGACTCTGCAAAAAAAGACAACATATTTTTTTAATTTTGGGAAAGAATGTTGTTATTTTGGTAAAGAATTTCGAGTAATGGTTGTTTGATTTCAGATTATAGGATAAGAAAGGCTTATTTAAGTGTTTTAAAATATTAATGTTTTATTTAGAGGAACAGAGATATATAAGGAAAACATTTTTGGCGGAGATGGGATTAGATTTAAATGATGAGATTCTAATGTAAATCTGATAAGATTTGGCTTTAGAAAATCCTGATTTGAATTTACACTAAAGCTAAAAGATTTGAGAAAATGATCGAAATCTGATTACAGTTTAATAAGAATAATTTTGTAAACAGATTCTCGTAGTTTTTTGCTTGAAAGAAAGCTTGATTTATTTTAAAGTTTCAAATTTTATATAAATGATCGTTTTGAAATAGAAACATGTAGTTAAAATTAAAGGTAAAAATAAAAATAGCATGTAAAAATAAAAAATTAATTTATTTTAATAATCGGAAAGCATTAATAATATTCGTATTAATGCATTTTAATTTTACAAATTCTCTTTTGACATGGTAATTTAATCAAAGTTTTATTCAAAAATTTATTTTAAGTAACAAATAATGTATATAATCTACTTAAGCAATTTTAATCAACATTCATTCGAAATTACTTTGAAAAAGTTATAATTGAAATACCTACATCAATTATAATTTTCATATTTGTCATTTCCACATCTGTCAGTCAGTAATTTAAAGCATTAGCTTTGATGTAAATGATATCGATTTTAATTCATCAAAAATATTCACAAAGTATAGCATTATGAATTCAGTTATATGTAATGTACCATATTTTAATGTCATATTATAATATTTTGCTAAATTATAAGTCACTTTTAAAAGTTTTCAGACAATGCTCTATTTATTTTTAATTTCGTTTCATCAAAAATTATTAAATTTCAGTGATAATTGTTTTTTGTTATTTTTTATCAATACGTCAATTCTACTTTTCAAACAAAAGCTCAATAGTTTGTCACAATAAATGGCTTAAAAATAACAAGAGTTCATTCATATATCTATGCTTTTACGACATAACAAAAAGTTTTTCAACTTACAAGGTGGTAAAAAATGTATCAATGTCACTTACTTGTATAATATTTAAGTTTAAATAATAAAAACTTATGTATCACTTCTGAAAACTTATGTATCACAATACATTATAATTTAAAACTTTTTAATTTTACAGTATGGCTAAGACATTACACTGAAGTACAAAATTTTCTTTTCCCCTCCTTTACATTTCATGTTACTTATTTAGAATCAGTAATAGTGGTGATTTATCAAAGTCTAAGATGAAAACGCTCTTTAACGTTATGGGAATTCTCGGTGCTACATCTGCGTGTCAAAATAACAAAATGTTTTTTGTGATTATTTTTACTATCGCATAATTAAATTCCATGTGATACAAGTGGCTGACACTGTGTACTAATTTGTCGCTTCATTACCATGAATTAAGAATCCTTAATTCTTTACGATATCTCGTTGAAAATTTATAAGGACTTGGTTTCAGCTCCTTTCTAAATATAAGTAATGAATGGGTGTAAAAACTTGTGTGATTATATGATATAAAATAGAAACGTAGACTGGGTCGTTGAGATGGCGCAAAATTTATGACCAAAGTAACAATTCTGGAAATTTGAAGTCATGATGTTGCAAGTTGTTGAATTAAAAAAATAAATTATTTTCAAATGTAATAAATTTTCTATGTAAATTGCAAGTTTGTAATGTTGGAAAATTATTTTTTAAAACAGAGTTATACGTTTCTTTAATTTGAAATAATGAATTTTAAGCGATTTACTTCTTACTTTTTTTTATTTTTTTATTAATTTATACATTAAAACTCTTTCATATTTAAAAAAGTAGGTTAACTTAGAT
>JABFPM010003494.1:0-14290 GCA_022817325.1 Idris sp. 1 HC-2018 | reverse complement strand
TTGCCTTGGATGTTCGACAAAGTATGTGGTTTCAGCATGACGGTTGTCCAGCGCATTATTCAAATGTAGCACGGGAAATATTAGACCGTGATTACAATGGAAAGTGGATTGGCAGAGGTGGCCCGATCAATTGGCCAGCTAGATCACCTGATTTGACATCGTCCGATTTTTTTCTTTGGGGATACCTAAAAGATAAGGTTTATCAACAAGTACCAACTACTAAACGTGTATAATTATTTGAAAAAAAGATAAACAAGTGCATTGAAGTTGAAGGTCACAATTTTCAACATCTTTAAATATTCTAAACATCAAAGGTCGATTACAGCGCCATCTGTGGCCGAAATCGCTTTAATCGTAGATCAAAATGGGGTATTTTTCTCTAGGGAACCCGAATCTGCAATAAAAAATGGGGGTTCCTATTTAAGATTTATAACTCCACCCTCCGCCACCCCCAGGGGGTGGAAGTGGGGGTTCGAGTTTGATATCATTGGATGTCCCCCGTCGAGGCCAACAAATTACATTACCCACTTTTTTTGATCCGAGGGATCGTTTTCGAGATATTTTTATGTCTTCAGATAAAATGAACACCCTGTATAAGTTGTACAATTAAAATATTTTTTTGCAACCCCTAACCGAAACTGATGCTAAAAATTGATTTTTTGTACAATGCAAACAAAAATTTGGTTGAGGGTTGAGAAAAATTAAGAGAATATATTAAGAGAATTATTCACTCTTTAAAACTTAACGAAATTGACATTTGAAAACAAAATTCACCCTTTACAAAATTATTCAAGCCCTACAAATTATTTTTAACAATTTTTAAATTGATTTCATGTCTTACATTCTATAAAACTTTAATTGTTAAATATATTTTATATATAATAAGTTATTTTTGCAACCAACTTCAATTTTTCATACAATTTTGTATCCCTTATATAACGCTTATATTCTAAAAACAATAATGGTTATCACAATTTTCAGTCTTTCAAATTATCGTTTTTTATAATTATCTATTATAAATAATTACAATTTTAAACATCGAAGCACGGACATAATACTAATTATGTTGTTTTTTTTATTACAATACTAGAATATATTTGTTAATTAATCTGATAATAACTTATATTTTTAATAATTTGTTTATACCCACATTCCATTATTTTTGTTATTTGTTTGATATAAAATTATATTACATCGAACAATCTTTTCAACCTTGGTAAATGATATTAATTTTTAATTACGAATATTAGATTATTATAAATAGTCTTAGTAACATGCAACAAATCTAAAATTTATAATAAAGCTTCTTGATAAAATAATTTTCTGATTTAAAACAAATTAAATTAATGAAAAAAATATGTGACACTTAATGAGGCTTGCTGTAATTGCGTTAAATATTTCAAGTTATTGTTTTGTATGGTAAGACCAAAAGCACGTTCTGTGCAAAGGAGCAGAGCATTCTTCGCAGCTGTACTTAGTTTTCATTTTATATCCTAAATGACTTCTTAAGCCTTTTTTTTTGCACTGAATGCAGTAGCGATAAGTTTTTCTTTTTTCAATACTGTGGCAGGACAAAGGTTGGTTTACTTCTTCAGACACCGACAAAGATGATTGTTCAGAAGGCTGATTGTTTTCTGAAGATGTCTTTGAAATTGACTTTTTCAACAGTGAATGAACAAGAGCTTCTCTGAATTTCAGATTAGTGTATGCTTTAGCTGAAGGATGTGGTTGATTGGTTGTCTTATAAAGTATGAAAGCGTTGACGAAGCACACATTCAAAAATTGAACAAAAAATTGCTTTCCACCACTTTACAGTGCGATGACCAATTCTATAGTAGGACCGATTTTGATCGCTTTGGTCGACACCTCCCATGTTCTGATTATAATTATCTATAACTTCTGGCTTCTTCAAAATTGATCTTTTATTTCCTTTTTCAATTCGTTGTTTTTCTATCACGTTTCCAGCGTTAATGTTAGTAGATAATACAGATACAGCTTTCTTGTCCTGCCACATAGTCAATGTTAACTGGCCTTTTTGGTACGTCCTTACTTCTTGTGCTTCAAGTTTATTATTTTTAAGATTTTTTACTTCCTCTGGCAAACCCTTGCGATTCAACCGAATAGTCCCGCAAGCATATGTTCCATTATCTAAAAGTGTCGTCATCAGTTTTGGAGATGTAAAAAAATTGTCGAAAAAAATGTGGTGTTACGATTAAAAAATGGTTCGCTCAGTTCAAGGACAACTTGTTCTCCTAATAGACATTCTTTATTGATTTCTTCTTTTTTCCTATATATATTTTTTTTGTGCAAAACGTATCCATATTCACTATCTGTGTTAGTCCATACCTTAAATCCCCATTTATGAGGTTTTGCAGGCATATACTGTATCATAAAATTACGTCCGCTGAAAACGAACATCGCCTCGTCTACTGATAATTTTTTTCCTGGTCTAAAATGTTCCCTAAATTTCACGTTAACAAAATCGATTATCGGTCTGACTTTGAACAGTCGGCTGAATTCCTGTGAGGCTCAATGTTATTGTCGCATAAATGTAAAAATTGCTTAAATTTTTTGAATCTGTACTGTGTCATATTTTCTCTCACGAAGCGACAATCGACTATATTCTGTTGAAAATACATTTCTACTTCGGGCAAATCTACGATTCCCATATAAATCAGTATTCCTACATAAATGATAAATAAAATTAGAGTATGTACACAAAGAAAATTATATGAATATAAATTTAATTGCTTCAAATAAAATTTTTAATAAAGGTAAAAAAAAGAAAATAAATATATCGATATAAGTCTTCATCTCATATATACTCGTTCTAAAATTACTCTTACAGGCTTCAGCGTAACGATTTGTTTCAGTTACAAGCAAATTATAAAAGGTATCATCTAAAAACAGATTTAAATAATAAATCGGTTCACTTTCTGGTTCTAAACTATGAACTGGTCCTACAAATTCCTCAAAAGGCAAAAACGAATGATATCTTAAGTCCGTCGACCATTCGAGCTCCTGCAACAAAATATTTCTATTTACTAATTGCATCTTTATTTTTACTATCACACAATAAATTTGAAAAATTAATTGAAAAAATAAAACCTTAATATGAATTGATAATATTTAAATGACTTACAAAATTGCTCAAATTTTATAAGAATTTTGTTTGTATTTTGCTTGTATGTAACTTAATGTTTAATTTTTTAAAAAATATCTCTAGTCAATATAAACTTTTCATTAGCATATAAAAATACTGACATGATTTTCAGGATCAAAACACTTCTCATATTGCCCAGTGTTTTCTTCGGAGCAGTTTGTATTTTCATCCTTGATAAAATAACATCAGATCGAATAATTCTTTTGCTTGTCTACGTGATGGTAGTTACGTTAAATTGTATGAATTTCTGTTAAACCAATATTTGAAATGAGAAAAATAAGTATGTAAAAAAGTTGTAACATCAAATGCATTTTCAGATATATGTAGAATGCTAAAAAAGTAGAAGAAATACAGGATGAATTATGCGTGATAAATACAAGTGAAATTTGTAAGCCAAGTATTTATATAACGATATTTAATGAAGCGTATTTAATTGCTGTGCCAAATTTACTTCATTCCTAATTGTCCATTGCATTCTGGTCTTACCAAACATCAATAATATGTAAACTTTGAGGAGCAATCCATATAATAAGTTGGCTAAAATGGTTTTAAAATGAATTAAGTATTTCAAATACATAAAATAGTGAAAATATTAATTATTTTTAGTGAATTTTCAATTCTTTTTGGTGATTTTTACTAGAATGTGGCGAGTCTATTTATAAGAATTATTTAGCACTTTTTTCAGTTTTCTCATTACACAATCTTTAACAAACATTAATATACAATTTTTGACACACCATTCTATCCCCTCTTATTTATAGTTCATTTTCATAACATTTTTATACCATTTTATTACATTTGATACCCTTCCCCCTCTTTACGACGAACGTATTTTATGGATAACCTCTTAGTATATTTTTTCGAAAAAATCCTTTTTTTGAATGCTTTTTTAGGTTCAATACATAAACAAATCAGATCCAAGGAGGATATAAGTATAATTTGAATTTTAAAATTCATTTTGAATTAGTAAGAATTGTATGCGCATTAAATAATTGGTTAAGTTCCTATAATCGATCTACCTTACAAAAACTGTCACGTTTTAAAATTTTCTTGAAAACGGTCAAAAATCGTAAGTTACGTGATAACAGTCAAATTTCATTCTTCTACGTGAAATTAATAAATTTTAAAAAATCTAGTACCTTAAGCAAAAATGTTCATAATTGTATAAAGAATAAATCTGCATGATAGAATTTTTAGTTTTTCGATAATCCATAATCTCAAACATGCATGTCAATAAAATATCAAAAAAAATTTGTACACGTTTTATACAGTTCAAAAACATAAATAAATTGCATTTTGGGTACGACCGCTTTCAAAATTTTAACTCATAGCATTTATTATTTTTCTTTAATTTTAAAATATTTAAAAAAAATTGATGATTAAAAATCTCTATTAAATAATATTACTCTAAGTAAACATTCTATACTTAAAATATATTCTTATTTAATATATATTACTTAATAAACCATTTTTTCAAAGAAATTTTAGAATAGAATGATTAAAAGAAAATATTTACATTATACTGATTTCAATATTTACAAAAACCTCTCAAGCTTTATCATAAACATAACTTTAAAATTTATTTGAAACGTTCTTTAAAATTTCAATTGAATATATTAAATATTTGACATTGAATGGTAATCATACAATTTTGTAATGTCCGGCCTAACCGGCCTCGGCCCCTCGAACAACTCGATTCGAATAAAAAATCGGTCTCACGAAGTGGCTGTTCGCTCTCTTGACACAAAAAAGCTATTATTTTGATCGATTATACAGCAATAATTTTTTTTACTTAGTATTTGTCGTTATTTGGAATTTTTGTTTGCATAGATATTGCGGGTTGTGACATCTATTGACATGAACTATTGACATGACAGAATCAGTCAGTAAAATCGCTTGGCGCTTGGCATTGACTTCAGTAAGGCTTGTCGTTTTTTATCAAAAATATCAATTACATTACTTTAATTTCATTAAAATTTCTATCACATTTGATTATTTAATGCCAAAATACTTTTAAAAAAATAAAATACACTGTTTATTTATATGCCATGGAGGATTGAAAATTTATAATGTCGTATAAGTTTATAGGTTAGGGTTTCCACTTCGATATATTTACTTCTTTGAAAACAACAATTAATGAATAGACATTGATCAATTTAAATATGTTCAATAATTAAAAATGAAAATTAGCAAAAACATATTTTTTTTCATTTTTCATAATAAATTGTTGATATTAATAAATTGGCGCGGTTTCACAAAATAAAAAAGGTCTCTTTCAAATAATTTTAATACGTTGAAATAGATTAAATACATAAATTTTTAAAAAAAATATCATTCATGCGTATTAAATTTCCAATACGCCCGAATACGAACCCACTTGCTAGGATTTAAACTGAAATTATTCTCATTGGCATTATTTAAAGTAAAAAGTGCATGTGTACATAACCTAGAATGATAAATTAGATTGGTACATATAATACCATAAAAAAATGAGAGAAATTGAAAATACAATTGACAATCATGTTTATATAGTTCTTTTTTAATTTATGACAGCAATCTAACTTGTCATTTTACGTTAATTACTTACACGGAAATGGTATTAGCATAACAAACGGCAACAGCTTAGTATAACCTTAACACATGAGATTTTACAAAAATTGATCAATTATTTATCAAGTTCTGGTAAAAAGTTTTTATAAAAATGAGATTTATTTTGATCAAATTATCATCAAATTTTGATCACTTTTTGATTGAAAAAACAATTGTTTTAGATTCAATAAAAATTTTATCGAAAACTCTATCACATCAAATTTGATCATTTCTTGATGAATTTTTTTTTAAGTTTAAACAATGAATAATCAAAATACATTAAATATTTGTTAAAACTAAGTATAACAATATAATAGAAGTCATATATTTTGGAACTCGACTAATTTCTGAGCACGTTTAAAAACTGAAGCATCATATGTGCCACTTTCACCACGAAGAACAATATTGGCAACCTGTGTAATCATATTGTCAACTGCGGTTTTTAATATACGTGTATATTAATTGTAACAGATTATTATTAGTTGTGCGTAACTTATAAATTTGCATGACAATTAATATACAAGTATTGTAATTTTCTTTAATCTACCACACACTGCAAAAACAAGTGTTTTATTTTAAACACTTTTGTAAAACACTTTAAATGTTTCCTATGTTAAAAAGATAGCTTAAAATGTAAACACTTCAAAAATGTTTCAAAAGTGACTACAAAAATGTTTTAAATTAAACACTTGTTTTTGCAGTGCAGTTATTAATTTTAATATACCAATGTATATTAAAAAGTTATTAAAATTACGAACATTTGTAACAGTGTATGTGAAAAAATTACATTTTCTTTTGACATTTGCATTTTTTCTATTCAAATTGTATTTAATTATTTTTTAAATTAACAAAAACTGATGCTTTTATTGGTTTTGATTATTTATCATAGGGTCAAGTTGGGTAAAAATGATCAGTTTTTGCAAACAAATTTTAATAT
Source organism: Idris sp. 1 HC-2018 (assembly GCA_022817325.1). NCBI lineage: Eukaryota > Metazoa > Arthropoda > Insecta > Hymenoptera > Scelionidae > Idris > Idris sp. 1 HC-2018. The sequence continues at coordinate 7,601 of JABFPM010003494.1, read as the reverse complement.
ATCATGAAGTAATCATAAAACTTCATCATTTTTTGCGTCAGAAATATATACAAATATCTTATAAATATTATTCCATGTTTAAATACTGAATAATTAACGGAGTTGAATTGTTATAACAAATTATATGCTGATAATTTTTATCTGCCCTTCGGGTAAAAATCATCAAAATGTAATTTTAATACAAAAATGAAAAAAATTGTAATGATACAGCAAGTTAACAAGCATATACATCAAATCAACTAAAATAAAATAACTTACTGAACACATTTAGTTAATTAATATAAATTTGTATAATTTACTCCGTAATTCAAGGAACATATCCTCAAAATGTCAATACAAAACCAAAATAGCCAGTTTCAAATTTTTAGGCAAAATTTAACATTATTGAACTAAGAAATTACAAATACTTAGTTACTTAGACATCATTTATATAATTTATCTCTAAAAATCAGCTGCGTGCTTTCAGTGAATTCATTTAAATATTGACCATTTTTACCCAAAATCGCTGATCATTTTTCATGTTACATTTGAAGATTGACAATAAATTTGCAAGCGTTGAAATCAATTTCATACAGACATATTGTGCTACAGATAACAATAATAATTATTTTCTAATTATACAATTACTTTTGAATTTAAATAAATTTATTTTCATTAATAAGAAAGAATATTTTAGTACAAGTTTTCAGTTATTTTTATTTACAAATTCAACTGATCATTTTTACCCGACTTGACCTTAATGAAATAATTTATTGAGAGCTCCATGAGTAAAAGGAATTAAATAATGACGAAAAATTATCAGCATATTAAAATCAAGATCATAAGAGGCATTGACCGTGTAGTGTGTTTTAATTACTAATTGTACAATTACATGTAAATAATAGAAATTTTAAGTATAATGTAATAATTAATAAGTTTGACATCTAAGGAACAATTTTTATTATATATGTGTTATTAATGTAACCCAATTAATCTTATAAGAAAAATGTATAGATAACATGATTCTCAATAACATATAATTTGCCAAACTTATTATTTAACAAGGATACCCGAAATTAAGAACACCGTATATATTTGCATTCATAAATGATCAAATATTTAGCTGCATCTGACTCATATAAGTAGTCATTAACATAAGAGTTAACCACGAAGTGATTAATGTTAACAAAAAGTGAGGTAAACAAGGTTAATTTTAAAGAACTGACAAGGTGCGCTTTTGTCATTCTACGTCTTTATTAATATGTCTACTAGTCTGGTGTCGAAAAGAATTAAGAAGCTCAAGATTCGATAGACATACAGTGTGATACAAAAAATGAGTCCGCCTAGATGTGTTATCGTATGCGAAATATATTGGGAAAAGTCGATTTGCGAGTCAAAGTGACGTAGTGACATGTCCACATTCTCCAATCGGTAGGGTTTCACGTGTGGCAATACATTAAGGCTGAACCAATGGCCGACAAGTGGCACGAGGCAATCGACTGACCGAATGCAATAGAACAACAATCCGGGCGCACTTTAGCTTTTGCGAATTCCATCCTCATCTCTTGATTTCTTGCTATTCAGAATGCAGTGTTCGATCGCGAAAGCCAGACATGTTTGCGTTTTTGGTTCGCGTGTGGTACGAACGTTTCTGTGCAATTCGCACTTAGTTCAACAAATTGCGGGCGTTTTTACACAATCAGACTATTTAATTAAAATCGCATTTTTCATTATCATCGTCGAAATTTATTTTTATTAAATTAAAAATCAAATTGAACAGAACTTAGACCATGAAAATCCAAAAAAGTAGTTCGAACATTTTTGGTTAATTAAGGAATTATGGATCATTTTTGACCGATATGTTGAATAGTATAAAAAATTGCCAGAATTTTTATTAAAACTCTTAGTGAATTGACCAACAAATTTGGTAATTTTCGAACAATATTTTCATGAAGTTCGAAATGATTTTTGAGTTCTTAAATTACTGAAAGTTTGATTGAATTATTATTTTTCAGTGATTTTACTGATTTTATTCGCGAATAAAAGTAATAATTCATATTCATTTTCACTAACGTTGTGTTCAATTTGATAATTAATCATCAGATTATATCACTGCTTGTTTATTAACATCTTAATTAATTTGTCATTAATTTTTATTGTTTTATACATAATAAATGCGAAGCATTTTGCATTTTTAATCGTACACATTTACTTTTGCCTTAATAATTGCATGGATCAGCAGCATCATATAATTTATTTTACAATACTGTCAATACTACATTATTAGTAATACTTTTTGATTGCAAATTGGAATCTTGGTAATAAGGATTACTGCTTTTTTTAAATACAATTTTTTTAGCTGTGTCTGAGACAACAAAGTTTGCTGTCGTTTATATAATACAATCCTCACAAAATATCCTGTGCAATAATATATAATCATGTAATGTAACGTGAAATAGTGTGCCTTACTTCATTAATTCGAAAACAAATTACATAATTTAAAATAATTACTTTACAGTTTATCGGATGAGAATGAATGTCTAATAAAAAAAAATCTTTTTCCGTGAAATGTAATAAAAATTGCACGCATAATTCTTTGACTTTTGTTTCTATTTAACTTTTCACACAACGATCTAATATTATTTATTTCCAGTTTCTTTTTATGAATTCAAATTATTTCTTAAGGTAGGACCTAAGTCAACTTCAAAATGTCAGAATTTTTTAAAATTTGACACAGTTGTTGAAAAAGTTTTTGTGTATTATGTGTTAATTTGGAATTACTGGACTAACTAGAAGCCGAGATATTTGACCTGAAAATTTGGCCAACATATTAAATATATAACAATTTCCACAGTCTTAGTAAAAAATTAAGGAAATGTGCGAGCTTTGTATATTGTAAATAATTGAAAATACATTTTTTAATATATTTTTGAAAACGAAAGATATTTGAGTAGGGAACGATTGTTAAAATTTTTATCAAATTCTGACATTTAACAAAAAATTATTAATATTTTTCAATAGAGTTCAATATTGACAAAATAACTTTGACGTTGATTTTAAACTATACTTTGTACATTAAATTTATTTGAACTTTAATCGTAAATGAAAATTTTTTTACATGTACAAAAAATGAGCTTCCTGAACATGTACCACAATTGCGTTTTTCGTTTTTTAGACAGAGTATTTATTTTATTTTTAAACTAGATTTTGACAATAAATTAACAAAATATGCATTAAAACCTTTAAAAAAAATGTAATTGAAAATTGGTAATTATAAAATAATATATTAAGGTTAGTTCGGTCCTACCTTAATAAACACCAAAATATATTTTCCAATATAAAATATTTATGAAAATATTTCTTTTACTTTAGTGTGGCGGCAACGGTGTTAAAAGTTTCATTGTGTATCTTACGTGAGTATTATTATTAAGTAATATTATATTCATACTTTGAAAAACAAATGTTAAATATTCTACTCAATTAAAAATAACTTTTTTAAACATAATTTGAAACGTGTTTGAATGCACACAGAAAAATTAACTGGTGTTTTTATGATTAGCTTATGGGATTTAATTATTTAACTTTCCAAAGTAAAGTCTGTCGAGACTTACCGTATTTCACGGTGATTTCAACTAATTCGAAGGCCACTCACTCAAGATCTACCAAAAATATCTTCTAAGTAAAAGTATATTCCACTAATATTAAGATTCATTGTAAAATGCACTAATTTATTTATTCAATACATAAAATAAGTGTTATTTCAAAACCCCAATACGAAAACGATTTTAAATAAGATTTAATATTCACTATAAAATAGAACTCTTTAAACTTCTAGTGCAATACTCGAATTGTAATTAAAAAAAGCCGCCATTTTTTGACATTAAAGTAGTTTCAACATTTAACATTGGATTAAAAATGTCTATCAATAGATCTATTAATTTAAGACACTTTTTTATAAAACTAGATGCCATTGTCCATAAATTAATACACTGGTTCTTGCAATGAAGCAATTTTGCAATTACTTCTATATAGTACTATATGGTACTGAAGTATATTCTACTCCAGGAACTGAAATACTTGTTACATTTTCTGCATGTTACTAAATCACTTTTGATTGTCTAAATTTTTTAAATTATATAATTTAAAAAAAAACAGACTTCAAAAGTCTATCAATTTTTTAAAAACTTATTAAATTACAAATTTTATCATTGTATAACTGGGTAACATTAAAATGCAGTATTTACTTTCAGTTTATTGCGTAAATTTACAAATTCTACTGTGAAGTAGAATAAGTACTTTTTGATTTGTCCTAAATTCCGCAGAATTATATTGTTATAACACTATAATTTTCAATATACCAAAGTAATAACATGACTTTTATTTCACATACAAGATAAAAAGAAATAGTGTCAAGAATAATCGTAGTATAATTTATTATTGTTAAACATTTTTTCATAAGAAATTCTTATTTGTGTCTTTTAATTATATTTTACAATTTTAATGAAATAAAGAAATCAAAATATTTTTATTAGTAAAATTGCTGAGCAACAAAATTTTAAAATAATTTATTTTTTTGTATATTATATTAGCTGATTATATAAGACCCTGCAAAAGAGGAGATCCAGAATTAGACAGATGTATCACTGATACAATAGAAGGTCTTCGTGAAAAATTATCGGAAGGTATTCCTGAACTTGATGCACCTTCCATTGAACCTCTCACACTGAAGCATATACGTTTGGTTCGCGGACCAGCTGGAGCTCGATTAGATGTTAACATAACTAATTTAAGGGTAATTTTTTAAAAAATTAAGTATATGATAAAAATTAATTAATAAAAGCTCATTACATCATCGAATTACTGATGAAAATAAAATAAAGGAATTTTAATGTTGTTTTATTGTAAGTAACTAATAACAAATTTTATAAATTTATTTTTTATTAAAATAATTAATTTCTAGATTATTAATTTAAATACGTATTGAATTTAAAAACTATGTTTTAAATTATTCATACGTTTTAATTATTACTTATGAATTTTTCTTTTACTTTGAATTAAATATGATTGACAATTTTTATTGTACGTTAATAATTAAAAATATATTTATCATAATCAATAAAAATCATTCACTTTAAAAATCGTACACTTTACTTTTTTAAATAATGACGAAGATTTTGGTATGTGTTTCTAAAAATTGTATAGTTAAGAAAAGTTATTACCATATTCAAATATTCATTCTCAACTTTGTATGTTATGTTAAACAATTTCCACAGTCTAAGTAAAAGATTAAGGAGATACATTTTTTAAACAGATAATTATTGTAGTATGTGCTAAAACGATGCATACATTATTATAAATCAAATGGGTCACTTACCATTTAAGTTATCCATAACTTTCGTTGATAGCCTTGAGTGACCATTTACGTAAATATTCAAGCTAAAACTTTTTAATAAATTGTTTAAACGAGTGTTGATAATAATTTAAAGTTTATTTTTCATGAACTTAAAATAATTGAAATTTACATACTCTCATTAATACGATCTTAATTGTAGTATAAGTTTTTATATTCAATTTTAACAAGTTTTCATTAAAAAAATAAATCGTTATCATTTCATTATAAAAAAATCCTTTTCTATACTGAAGCAATCAATACATGCTTAATAAATGTGCTTTTATATATTGTGTATATAATTGTGTAGACAATTTAGCTGTATTTTTTAGAGTAATAATTTTTGTACATTGATTTACACATAAAGAAAATTCAAAATAATACATAAAATGTTAATAAAAAGAAAAATATTAGAAATCAAAATTATTCTTATTCTTAACAAACTAAATTGTTTAATTATTTGTATTTATTTTGTATTAATGACTAGTAATTTATTTTTAAATAGAAGATCAATTTTAATCAATATTAATTAATTAATATACAGACATTTACTGTAGTAATTAAATTATTTTTAGGTATCAGGTCCTTCTAAGTTTATAGTTAGAGATCTCAAAGCTCGTCTCGATGACAACGATGTTACTTTCACTTTTAAAGTCGGTTTTAACAAACTGAATTTCAAAGGAAAATATCAGATTAATACAAGGCTTTTAATTTTAAGATTAAGCGGAAGTGGCGATATCACTGGAAATTTCAGTAAGTTCACTTCGATTGATTAGTTGGTAAAAATTGAAATTAATGTACTCATATAAATTATTATATTAAGAGCAGTATTACAAATTTCTTTAAACGAAAAACAATATATTTTTATATTATTATTAAAAATTGTTTATGGTATAATGATAATTATTCAGGTAATCAACCATTTGATGTTTTCAGTGAATTATGATTCTGATGTCATTTTGCGAGCTCATAAAGTGCATAGGAATAATGATGTTTATTTGGATTTCGAACGAATGAAGATTTCTATTAAAATCGGACATTCAAACATTCATTTGAGTAACTTGTTTGGAGGAGATCCGGTTCTTGGTGAGTCATGATCATTTAATTAAACATAACTCATAAATTGATATATTCAATAAGTTAAAAAAATTATATTGCCAAATAACTTTTAATGACCAAATAAGCTAATAACATTTGATTTCTAACGATCTTATCTCAGAGGTTGAATAAGTTTTATTTCACAAATTAACTTTTTTTCATCCTATTCTATAAAACAAAAAATGAATAAAATACTTTTTTCATTAAAATATATTTTTGCGTTAAAATGAATAAATGAAAAAAATCGAAACTACAATAAATGAATGGAAAAATATTATACAAATCAATGTCAAAAAAGCAATCTTTAAAACAATCTTTTTAAGTATGTTGAAATTATAAACGTAACCATTATTTTTAGTGACATTTAAATTAAAAGGCTTTCAGATTGAATTTTTTTATGATATCAAAACAAAGCAGCACAGTTTGAGTTTTATCTTAAATACATTAAATCAATAAGAATATAAAAAGTGGTTTTTACATTTTTTATTCATTATTTTTTTTATTTTTGGTTTCATAATCATAATAGTAAAAACGATGGGATCAACATTTATTAAACATTAAATGTGATTCAGTTGAATGCAGTCATCATTTAAAAAATCGTATTTTTCATAATAATACCAAGAAAGTTCCTTTTTCAACGTTTTCAAAGTTTCTTCAAACGATTCTGATGAATTAAATTTATTTAAATATTCAAAAGAATAACAAAATATTTTCCGATGTATGGAAATGAACGAATTCTTAGTTTTCTATATTAGTTGCATCAATTTCTACAAGTGTTATTTTTTAACTTTAGTTTAGTTTAAGGGAAAAGATTTTTAAATACTTCTTTGTTCCATTAGTTTGATTAATTAGTGTTTTTTTTAACACTAAAACGGCCGGCTTTCGCGCCTACCTAGAACGGCCGAAGCCGTCAATTTGACGGCTTGATGATTTTTCAATTTTTTCAAATAAAATGAGTTTCTTTTATTATTAAAATTTATTATACTTAATAAGCAACATTTTTAAAGCAAGGAAAGGTTAATATAATAATAAACAATTGTTTTCATTTATTTATAAATGTATTTAATCGAAATTTAAGTATTAAATAATCTTTGATTTGAAATAATAATAAAATTATTTTTAACATTTTTAAATT
>JABFPM010003493.1:0-14291 GCA_022817325.1 Idris sp. 1 HC-2018 | reverse complement strand
CGTGCTCGTCCACACCCGACGCATCGCCGGAATCAAAGCCACATTTGGACACCGCTAAGAAGCTCGATGTGCAAACAAACGATGCGAATTTCTGAGTCCGGGCCAGCGAGCGCGACGCAAATCCTAGCGCTGTTTCCGGCTGCTGGCTCCTCTGTCGCAAAAGCTTCGATGATTAAGATGAACAATTTCTTATGCCGTTTACTGAGAACCAGCGTACTCGTTTATACACATTTGCACACACATTTTTCTGTGTGATTTTGACAAAAACAAGACCACAAAATTCTCACGTATTTTTAACCCTGTCGAACCGGGTTCTAAGACTTTTTATTTTATATAAATATATATATATATATATATATAACAAAACAAATAGTTTATATGAAAAAATCGCTGCGAGACAGACTCAAGTTTTGCAAATATTTATGAGACTCCCTATCAATTTTTCTAAAGGAGATGACTTGGGTTTTAAAAAAGAAATTCATAGATTTTCTAATCTTCACATAGGAGATTCTTGCCAGTAAAAAAGAGAAATTATTGCAAGAACATTTTTATCCTATCCAACTTGTACACATTTATATTTGGACTGATTTTTTCAAAACTTTTTAAACCTATCTTATTAATATTATACAACCAATCAATGTTGTATGTGATATTTATTATCTGCAAAATTTTGAATTAATCATTTATATAACAAAGTTTATTAATATAAGTACTGTATAACTCAAAAACTGATTCTCAGCAAGCCGATACTTGAATGAACTTATTCATCGTACGAATCAACCAATTTTCGTTTTCTTTTTTCATCGTTTTTTGTAAGTCCTAGCAATTAAAGTCGAAGCTTAATCAAAGTTTTTCCGACAAAGGGCAGCGTCGACAACCGTACCTGACCTTCGAGGAGCAATATATGAAGACTTCATATTCTGTTTGTACAATCATTATAAAACAAAATTTATTATGTTTTCAACGCAACAAAATTATAGCGAGACTTATTTTAGATCGCCCAAGCACAATTTGGGGATTGTTTAAATTTTTGTCAATTTGTCACACAGCAATTTTATTTTGTCCTTTCTATATATAATTTAAATTAAATTTCCCCCTTCTTTTTGCCTCAGGCTTTTCTGTTTATGCAATAAAATCGTTAATGTCGTTAACGTCTCGTTAATTTTTGTTTGTACGTAGACGTTTTTTTTTGTATTACTAAATGTCGTCAATTTAAATCGTCCCAGAGGGGAGTTTTGATCTCATATAAAATATGACGACGAAGAAACGATTTGTGATGACCGAGTCAATAACGTCGCTGATGCATGCATTTTGTTTTTTCAAGTGACCAGAAGTTTTTAGGATATGGGACGGAGCCATTTTCTTTTTGTAAACGAAAAAGCTTCATATTCACATTTCTGTTTGTCTGATATATATATATATAAATATATATATATATATATATATATATAAAGAAATTGGATCTCGCGCGTGCGGAGGTGTGCGGTAAAGCGTGTTTTATATTTCGTATGTTTCTATATGTACTATGATGAATGCAAAACAATAAGCAATCCATGGATAAAACAAATAGAATGTATATCACAAGTAAACACACCCCCGTACGAGCATTCCTTAATGGAAACAACTTTTTTTTTAACGAAATAACAAACGTAACTTTTACTAAAGACAACGTAGATCTAATAACCTGAATTAAAATCGAATTATTTTTATCTTGCGACTTTCAAAATGTATTAGGCAAAATTCATTTTTTGTCAGGTACATTAACTCAAGAGACATGATCTGCGATGAACATTGAAGTCGAGGATTTTGAGTTAGTGCATCTTCAGTTTCTTTTTTTTGCGACAATTACTGGACAGGTTTTTTAGGATATTAATTATTTTCTCTCTGTAAGAAATAAAAAACGTTTGGCCAGAAATAGCGGCTCACTCTTTGGGGTGCAAATTGAAGGAAAAAAAAGAAGTAAATAAATGTTATTGTGCGTGTTTGAAATTAGATGGCAATATTATTTCAACATCCAAGCATTGTCAGGCCTTTTATGTATATATGTCTATTTAGGCCCGAGTTAGTTCAAAATCTGCGGTTTTCTAGTCGACGGTCAAACGGTTCTGGACCCTTCAAGCGGTCGATCGGTCCCGATTCGATTCCGACCTCATCTCTTCAAAGTTTACGTCCAACCCCTTCGAAGGAGCCGCTGTTCCTCTCGCATTTAAAATGAAAAAAAGATGATTGATTATAATTATTATTGAACAAACAAAAGAAAATACAAATTATATACGTATATTATAAAAAAATGTGTAGTGATGAAGGCATTGACGAAGCTCGATTGGTCCATAACAGATTCGAGATCCCGTATTTGAACCACGTGTTTCGCCTTTGCTCGAATAAATTAGTCGAGCGTGTGATTAAATACACGATTAAGTGTACACAAACATCGATGGTGTGCGCATAAGAAAAAAAATTAATAATTGTAAACGATATAAATTATGAGAGGAAAAAATAAGAGCAAAGTATATTTTGTATTATGGTATGTAGATACCAAATGATTATAATATGATGAGCGCAGTGACGAGCGAGACTGAGACTAAAATATATTTAGATATTTATAAGATTAGAAGACGAGCGGTAACTTAGCGTGATTGGTTTAGACCCATTCAAATTTGATTCGTTCAAATCTTCCGGAAATAATAAAATTGCCAGGGATGATGGATTTATGATCGCTTTTATTCGACAAAATTGTTCACTTTCTGAGGGAAAAACGTTACGCTAATTTAAAGAAAGGAAGAAAAAAAAATTGATCTCTAGTGATGTAAAAATATTAGATATAATTTATTGGTAATTTATTAGTTGTATTGTATTGTAATTTTTGGAATAATTTAATAAGTTATTGAAAATGAAAGAAATAATACTATGATTTTCTTTCATTTATTTTATTACTTTTTATAATTTTATTTATTTTATAAGAATTGTCAAAAGCATAAATTAAATTCGATGAGTTTCCCTCAGAAGCAAATAAAGAATCGAACCACCGGGAGACTTAACGAGCGGCAATGTAGAAGAAAGAGAGAGGGACGTGATAAGTTATTTATTTTTTTACACATAACAAATGATTTTATATTCTCAAACCATGGACAGTGTTTTTTTTAATTTTTCTTTTTATTATTATTATTATATACGAAAGTCGAATCGATAATGATGATTCTTATTATTGTTGTTGTTACAGTACACATCAGTATTAAAGCAGCGTCATTGCGTTTTTTATGGCGACCTAATCTAATTTAACCCTAACTAGATTAGCCGTTTTTTATCGCGAACGTAACAACGGCAATTGTTCTAGATTACGATAATATAAATGTAAGCAAAGTTGCTTCTGATCATAACCAAGCGCACAAAAATTACCGGACATTCGTTTTTACGACACACACAATCCCGACGGTGTCTTTGTCTGTTATGTCCAATTTCAACTTCACAAATAGAATTTTTACTTCTCGACACACACACACATGTCTCGCTTTCTTTCTCTGCTCCCGCAATTTTTCTATTCTCTCCTTTTTCATCTATCAATCTAATCAAATTCTTCCTTTCAACATCAAATGAAATGTTTTTTCGTAAGTCTTAATTATATTATCGTAATATACGCATCAGAACTTAAAAACAAAAACTCGTTGTTATGTCTTTGTACGAACCTCTGATATGCAATAAATATTATATGACATCATTCCAAAAAGAATTATTATTTTTTGAATCCTTACAATTTTCATTGAAAAATACCTGCTTACTTCAAAGAGTAGACGTGTATAATTTATTTTGATTCCTTGCAATAATTTCTGTTATTTTAAATTTTTAATAAATTCTTCTTTATACGTAAGATCTTTTTTCATTAATAAAAATTTTATCTGCGAGAGAATTTTATGAACAGGGGAGTGTACTTTAAAAATATAAATTCTCTTCAAATAATAACATTATTTGAATTTATGTTGCGTCTTCATTCTTTTGCAAATATCTATCTAAGGTATTATATTATTAAAGAACTTTTAATTAAAAAGCTTTTATCCAGGAAGCTTTTCAGTAAGAATAAATTATTACCATTACTTATTATTATTTCACATGAAATATGGATCTGACAAAAGTCGTCATCAAAAATTTACTGTACAATTTTGTAATATTCTTTTTAAGTATATAAAAAATTAAGAAATTATATTCTCAACTCATCATAATTTTATGTACATAAGTAGGTAAAAGTAAGCATTATTTTCTGTGACATTTACATTTAGTATATATAAATGCAATTCCTGCAGTCAACTTCATCAGCGATCATAATGTGCAGATCCTTTTTCTTTTCAGTATACCATATAAGATATCATCGTAAAGTGTGTCGTAAAAGCATCTGAGGTCTTAGCAAACATTTTGAGCTAGAATATTTTATCTTATTATATTTGCATTTGACTATTCGCGTTGACGAGACATGAATATATAAAAGATAAATTTTGTAATTTAAAGAACATTCGTAAAATGTAAAACGTGAAAAAAATACATACATGTTACAAAACATTATTACAGAACTCTTACAAGTTAAAAAAAAGTAAAATAAAAATTAACTTAATTTTTATTTAAAAAAAAAATAAATAAAAAAAAATAAATTATATGATGAACACTGAAATATTTTGCCAGAATACAGTGGATTTTAAAAAAAACTGTAAATTTTGTACATCAGTATATTATAATTTTAAAAAATTATCTTTCAAGTTTTCAAATTCTATTTCTCATTTCTAAAATATTCATCAACATTTTCATTCAAATATTCAGTATTGATTTTGAATAAAATCATCTTTAACAACCGCTGATAAGTGGAAAATTAAGGAGTACCAGTAGCTGATTATTTTACATGAACATTTACTCTGAAGAAGCTGAAGAGAGTCAACAGATCGCAGCACCGTAAAAGGGTCTTACAAGTGGCTCTCCGATGGTTGCCCACACTGAAATACAGTAATACTGTATTTCAGTGGTTGCCCAGGACCTGCGTGGAAATGTCAGTTTCTGCCGATTTATAAAATGTACGCTGATTCGCACTAACCGCGCTTGCTCAAAGGTCCAGGATCCTTTAATTGCGTTCACCAATATGTCCTGAACATTTGTGATTAATAATTAAGTCACCGACACTATGCGTCGTCATTTTGTGCTTAAAACAGCAAACATTCATGGTTCCTACGGTATTTTAATTTGGCAATGGCGTCTGTCAAGGTAACCGAGCAAAAAGTTATTTTGTGCGGCGAATACGGGGTGGGAAAAAGCTCGATTTTCCGGCGCTTCGCCAATAACTCGTTTATCAATAGCAGTGACAGAAAGTCGACGCTGGGCCTCGACAATATTGACAAAGAATACACCGTCGATGACAGAAGAATACGCGTGAGTATCAGCAATTTGTTGTGCTCATCAACAGGCCACTAACAAGTGTCAAGTCGTTTGAATTTCGCGCCATTAAAGTGTCAGACTTTAATTTGATCAGAATTATTGATTATGCTTTTTTGAAAAGTATTTGAACATTTTTGTTTAATATTTCCATTGAATGTAATTTATTTTATAGAAGAACATAAATTATTCATGTCTTCGTAATAATAAAGCATTTTATATTTTGTCTAAAGTAATAAAGTTGAAAAATTAAATTTGAAAACAAAATTATATATGACGTAAGTGAAACTGTGTAAAAGATGATTTGCTATTGACGTGATAATTGGTAGTTTAAATGGTTATAGTTGTCATTGATATTATACACTGAGTTATTTTCAGTTACAATTATGGGACACTGGTGGAATGGAAAGAGTGGCATCTGTGACATCAAGTTATTACAAATTTGCGGAGGCTGCTATCCTCGTTTTTGCTTTAGATAATTCGACCTCGTTTCATCTCTTATCGCAACATTTACTTGACATCGTTACGTACGCTGAAAATGCAAAAATCTTTCTTTGCGGAAACAAAAGTGATTTGGAAGGAACATCACCTCAAGTTACAGATACTGAAATGGAACAATTCTGGTAAAAATCATCATTTATGATCTAACTAAAAAAGAACTTTTCTTACAATACTCAAAGTAATAACTTTTCTTCGAAAAAATCTTTTGTCAGCAAATTCAAAATTAGTTATACAGAATAACTAACTAACAAATGTGAACAAAAATTATTTGCAAAAAACCACAAACTTATTATATATCATGCTACAAAAATATTTACAAAAGAAAAAAAAAATGAAATTGTAGTGTCTAAAATTTTAATTTCATTGCAGTGAACAGTGTCACAACTTAATCTCAGGGACTTACAAGACATCTTGTAAGACGGGTGAGGGTGTGCATGAAATGTTCGAGGAGATTGCACAACACCTTGTTGAGGCTAACAGGTCTCGCATGGAACTGCATGACATGGACAAAGATCGTTTTAAAATTACATACGTCGACGAAACAACGGATCCATCGTGTCTCTGTTGAAAGGAACAAGTTCGAACAAAGTGTCAAAAACAACAACATTTTATTAAGAAGATAAGAAAGAGACCAATTTAAAAATTTAATGCTGCGTCCATTTGATTGCCTTCAGATCGATGCCATCCTCGACCATTTCCCAGAGTGGGCTGTAACAAAACAAAAACAATTATTCATGTGAATCATAAGCCACTGTTACTTTTTGTAAGTGTCATTCCTCCATAATCGTATTTTCGCTTTTGTAAGATCTCACTTAATTATTGTGCTTTGTACCAATAACGTTTGTACGATAATTTACTGATTTGTAATATTTAAAGATATTAATTCGTTGAACGAGTGCTTTAATACCAAGATGAAATAAAAAATATTTAAAGAAAAACCAGTAAACACACCTCATATCTCGCAGTCTTTTAACATTTTGGATCGTTCTTTCTGCAGTATAATCAATCTCCTCCTCAGTTGTAAATCTACCAATGCCAAATCTGCAAAAAGTTTATTTAAGTATTTTACCCTTTATTTGCTTTATTTTTTGTTCATACTTACCTAATACTAGAGTGTGCTAAATCTTCTGAAGTCCCAATAGCTCTTAAAACATAACTTGGTTCTAAACTTGCACTGGTGCATGCCGAACCACTGCTAAGTGCGACGTCTTTTAAAGCCATTAGCAAGGACTCGCCTTCAACACAGGCGAACGATAAGTTTACGCAGCCTGGATACCAGGCAACGGGATCGCCATTTCGTATTACGTGGGATAAACTTGATGTAATCTTGTGGATCAGTCGATTTGCCAATCTGCCGATGTATTCATGGTCGTACTGAAATTTAATTAATTTTTGGTATTGTTTTATTATTAAAAATACAAAAATCTGTGGTATCCTTTAGAAAACAATGAAAGGATGTATAAAGATAAGAAATTGAGGAGAAATTTCAGGACTTGTACCTCCATTTCTTCTTTTGCTACTTCACATGCAGCACCAAGACCAACAGTAAGAGGAGCTGGAACTGTTCCACTGCGCATTCCTCGTTCTTGACCTCCACCACTTTGGATTGGTTCAACGCGAACTCTTGGTCTTCTTCTGACATATAAAGCTCCGACTCCTTTGAAATTTAAATTATTTTACAACAATTTACCATTTTTGTTTTATTATAAATGTTTCAAAAATGCATAATTATTTACAATTGTTGTTTCTATTACCTTTGGGTCCATAAATTTTATGCCCACTTATTGACATAAGATCGATTTTCATTTTATTGACATCAATTCCTACTTTTCCTACACCTTGTGCAGCATCTGTATGGAAGAAGACCTTTTTGCGTCTGTGAAATGCAAAATAAAAATGCTCTTAGTCTTAAAGTTATTCAAAAATGTTTGACAGAATTAATTATCATTCAATTAATTTGTAAGTTAAACATGTTTTAGTTAAAATTAACATTAATTTTATTTATTTACTTAATGAATCAACATTCAAGTTAACAATAATTAGAATTAATTTACAATTATAATTTGTATTTTAAATTAAAATTTATAAGTTTGACAAATTTTAAAGTATACCTGCAGATATCTCCAATTTGTTCGATTGGTTGTTTAACACCGATTTCATTATTGACCATCATTACTGAAACTAAAGATGTATCCGGTCTAATGGAGTTTTCCAATTCATCAAGATCAATAAGACCATTTTCTTTTACAGGCAAATATGTAACTTCGAAACCTTCGCCTTGCAATACACGACATGAATCTAACACACATTTGTGTTCCTGGGGAAATAAATATTTAATTTAATACGAAGTTCTATAAATTTGTTTACTTTAACAAAATAACATTGAAATGTATTTATTTTAGATTGTGATGGATGAATACCGTCTGAGTAGTCACAATATGTTTCTTTTTGCTTTCGTAAAACCGAGCGACACCTTTTATAGCAATATTGTTACACTCAGTTGCTCCTGACGTGAATATAATTTCTTTTTTATCTGCACCAATTAGATCTGCAACTTGCTGTAAAAATAAAACAATTAGTTTCATATGTACGCACTATTTAAGTTTATTGCGTTGTTAATAAAAAAGTCAAATGTTATTCAAGACAGCTTTGATTTAATTAAATGAAAAATCTATATTGCGTTCACGTCAAGCATATTTATCATTTTCTCCAACAAAGCTATTCAAAATTATAAATGATAATTTCCTTCTTATAAAATTTTATCTTGATTGAGTTTATTTACTTGTCTGGCATGCTCGACAGCCGCTTCTGATTCCCAGCCGTACATGTGAGTTCTAGAATGAGGATTTCCTTGGTATGACACCATATATGGGAGCATTTTGTCGAGCACTCTAGGATCCTGCAAACGATAAATGTTTAAAAAAAATACTGATGTGTAAAATTAAACGTATACACTGAATTTGAATTTAATTATTAGATTATTACAATTTATTTATTATTTTAAAGAAACAATTTATTCACATTCAATGTAGGGTCATTGCTCCAATGAATGAACATTTAAGTAATTTTCTACTTAATAATTAATAAATATTAATCATTTATTTATACAAATCATATTAACTAAGTCAAAATATATTGTTTAGACATTGCAGTTTAAGAGCAATATGTTTTTAATATTTATTTACACCATATTTAATAAAAATTCTAAATACGAGAAGTCAGTATGCATCAGTGATTAAACACCTAAATTTTGGCGTATAAAATTATGAAATATTTTATTCAATCAGATAAAATTGTTCAATTTTTAATTTTTGTTGCAATTTTATTTTATTTACAATTTTTATTGATATTGTTCATTCACTGGTACATTTACCCTATCTCAACTATCTCTATTCATGTCCAATTATATACAATTAATTTGTTTTTGATTCAAAAGCTACATATTTATTTTAGATTTATAAATTACAATTATATTTGTTGAATTGATTATAATAATCATTTTATTTATTTAATTTTCGAAGCACGAGAAAAAATTACTTTAATTATACTTATAATGTTTCGTAAAAACATTCTGCGTACAAAAATTAAAGATGTTATATATATCAAAAAAGTATTGCATGTGATTACCCAATATTTGTGTCGATCGAATAAATAATGGATTAATTTAAATCAATTTCTGTATTAATTGAAAATAATTACATTCAATTAAAGTCTATGAAAATTAATAATAACCGAAAATATATTTAAACTTTTATACAAAAATAATCAATTTTTACCATAGGAGTGGTTGCTTGTGCATCTAAATAAAGTGCTCTTTTGTCCATTGGACTTCTTTTGTATTCATCAGTGATGGGTGCTAAAAAATACATATACATATACATATATATATATATATATATATATATATAAAATAATTGTAACATCTTTATCTTTATCTAATAAATAAAAATCTATAACAATATTTGTATATGTGTCAACTTACATTCATATTCTGTCACTTTATTGTTTTGAGTACTACTTATATATATCTGACGATACGATTTAATACAACGTGTTGTATCAAGTAATTTCTTAGCGGGTCGAAACATTTTGATGTTTATTTCTCACAGAAGGAAACAGGTAATTAAATGTAACTGTCGATTCGCAACTTAACCTCAAAATTGGAACTGTAAACATAAATAACAGTTTAATAAAATCCTTTTTTTATTATGAGCATAATGTAAATTGTCTAGTTATGATAATTAAATGTTTATATAAATATATTTAGAAGCTGTAATGACTAATTTTGTAAAAAATACATACAAAAATTGTAGAAGTAATAAATTATAGTATTTTACTGTACATTCATCAATACACGTAGAACACACTGTGACAATGATGTCTTGAAAGAAAAAAATAAAAATGTGTATTAGTTTTATTTAATTCATAATCATACCATTGTTTTTTTTTCACACTGCACACATGATAGCATACGAGTTTTGTGAGCCGACGACTGTCATTCTTGTAACAGCTGCTATTGGCTGCATTGTCTTGTTCACTGTGTTTAAAAGAAGTGGCGCGAAAAATCAAAATATTTGAATTCGAAGTTAAAAAGATAAGTAAAAAATATAAAAAAAAAAAATATTTTTTCATCGTTATTCTTTAAATTTAATAGTTGTAAATTCAACAATGAGACTTATTTTGCAGTGTTGTAATGATACATTTTTAATTTATTAATTCTTATGAATAAATAGCAATTTTTTTTTGAAAAGTATGTTATGTTAAAATTGATGACATTAAAGTATAAAATGTTATCTATTGCAAATAACTTTCTTAAGAAGTATAAATATAAAATACGACAATAATTTGAAAGTTGACAATTTTTTTGTTGAGGAACAAAAAATTAATTTTTGTATTACAAAATTTGGTTTTATTAACGAGAAATGGATATTGTAAGTATATTTAATAAATGTAAATACAAAAGTGTGTAAATCTGTACTTTCAATTACGCGTAACAAGTGAACGCAATTCAACGTTATCTTAATCGATAAATCAATATTTATATGTAACAATTACAATAGCTCTCGATATCACAATTGCAGTAAGACGTACAATTTTCCGAGTTAAAAATGTGAAATATGACAATAATATGTTAGTTTTTGCATTGATCTATTATCATAAGGAATTCAAAAAAATTTACACCTGCAATTGTGACGCGCCAGTGTATGATAACTTAATTGAATTGGGACATTTGTGCAAACTCCATTAAAAAAAAAAAAATTGTCATGGACAATCTTAATTACAGTAAATGAAAGTTTACTCCAACTAAAAGTTGCATTGTTTATTTTTGATGTAGAGCTATTTTAAAGTTCTTTTTTTCTTGTTTATTAAACAAAAAGTTACTTTTTAAATTAATTAAGTTAAACAGCTGTCTCGTAAAAATGTTCCTTCATCAAAAAGATTTCTTGAAAATGTACATGTTCAACATATGATTTTTCATTTTGTCCATAAAATACATGTAAGGGCTCGTTTTTCGAGGCAGAGAATTAAAATAAATACACATTGTTTATTTAAATATTAATAAAATAATGAATCAAAATGCTAGAATAATGTTGTAATATTTATTAACATAAGCACTGCCTTGTAACATTCAAATTATTCATCGAAAACCTTGACACAGCTTACGAGTGGATACTTGGTATCAGAGGCCTTGCCATTTGATATTCGAATGATATTCACTATGACACACACGCATGGACATTGTATTCTATATATCTTACGCAGGAGGACATTGCCTGACAATACACCGATTTACTTAAGGACATTACCCTATGCAAATTTGTAAACCACGTTTTTGACACGAAACTAAAATCTGAAATTCAGACTCTTGATCTTAGTCAATCTGATTATAGTCTGAGTTTTAAGATCATTACATGTGAATTTCAGATTTGTATGAACAATTTTACGCAACAAAATTCGAGTTCAATAAGATCTGAACAGAATTGAATTCTTGAATTTATAAATACACTATCAGTCCCACAAGGAAATCTAAATTTTATAGCCAGCTTCTATGAAAAAAATTGATAGACATTGAAGAAAATACACTTGCAGCCAGTAATGCTCTTGTTATATAATAAAACAATTGGCCATAAAATGATTATACGATAAGTGCTATAATCTTTATCTCGGTCGATATCTCATTAAAGTGACCTTATCTCAATCACTCTTGACATAAGTAATAAATCTGAAGCATCGAATTAATCAAATTTAATGCTATAACATTTTTCATATTAAAATCAATTGTTTTTGAAATAATAAAAGCAACTGTCTACTTTACAGTTTAGTACTTTTCATATTTTAAACCATCGTATACATATTTTTTTAAATTATTACACTGTGTACACTGATTTACAACTTGCAAACGTTATTATGACTTTGAACATAATCGCAGTCCTGGAATTTCCGTATCTCTGTATTAATAATCAATTTAACTATTTTCTTTTCTTTAAAAAAGTTCTTCTTTATAGTTTGTTTATATAAGTAATTAATCTGTTCCTCATTGCGTTATAAAGATAAGAAAAGAATCAATTTGTGAATGTCCTGTAGAAAGGATCTTGACCAAGTGCACGTATTTCGCAACGGTCAAGCAGATAGTAATTACCGATATAGCTTATATATACGTGACTTCTCGTGTCTCGTAATTGATAATTTATAGATACATGAATAATGATAAAAGGATGGATAACGTTTTCCGTTCACAATTACAATAGAATTTAATAATCTTCAGCGAATATAGGGGTATAAATTAAATGTGTATTTTCAACTGACTGAATTATAAAATTATTGGATCAGACAGTTTTAAATAAACAATTTATTTACACCTATAAATAATCCCCTATTTTAAGAGTAAAAAATTAAAATGTAGAAATAATTGTCTTCATGTTGTAACTAATTAAATTAAGAATTTGTGCAGTGAGGGTTTACAAAAATGTAAACTAACACAGGGAATGTT
This sequence comes from Idris sp. 1 HC-2018, assembly GCA_022817325.1. NCBI lineage: Eukaryota > Metazoa > Arthropoda > Insecta > Hymenoptera > Scelionidae > Idris > Idris sp. 1 HC-2018. The sequence goes on along the minus strand of JABFPM010003493.1, from coordinate 1,393 downwards.
GGGGTGAAACACAAATTCGGTGGTCCAGCTCGACTTCTGATAAAATAGTTGAGATTAACGCATGCGCAATAGACGAGAACTTGAAATACATCCCTCGTGAAAACACCACACAGTTAGTCTATTCAGTAGTGTTTCTGCTACCTACGTTATACCATCCTCTTCTATAATGCCAGATAACGTGAATATACGCCACATCCGTTCTTAACTCATGTGTCGCATTAGTATAACGCCAATGTTTGATCAGAGATTTGTAAAGCTAGCTCGTATTCCTTGCACGTTGTATAGTACAATTCGTTTTGTCATTGATTCAGAATTGTTTACTTCAATGAACCCTTCGTGTCCATTCATTCTATGCTGTTTTATTGCGTTTATTGTTTCATCGTAATAATTGATAGCTGTTTTCTTCATGCACGGAGTAGCTTGTTAAGTAGAGTTTCATTGAAAATAATGAACACTTTTGGGTAGAAGAGCACTGAAAACTACGTAATATTTATCGAACAACTTGTGATACGATATCAATGTGAAAACTTTTTATAGATCTACATTTAAACTTTTCGGGGTAGTTTTTCAACAGTTTTTCTATCTGTAGAGAAAATGTACAAAGAATATACATTTCTTTTTTTTCATATGTGTGCACATAAAAGTTTTATTTTTACTTTGAATATAAATTTAGTTGGAAAGTAAGTTGTTCTTCTTTTTTGTTGCTAGTTTATGCTTTTACTTGAAATTTAGAGCTGCTTTTCTGAAATTTGTTTGTTCTCGTGTTTTAGAGTGAGTCGTAAATATAATTATATATTACATAATAATCTTCCTGTGTTTTAATTTTTTAATTAAACGCAATAGCAATTATATATTGTTTAAGTTATTGGAAATAATAATTGACGTTGTAAAAGTTCTGCAAAATTTGTAAAATAAATTATTTAAAATTGATTTATGTATGTGCAATTGAACAAAAATAATGAAATAAAAATGTCAGTTTAGTCTTTTTTGAATTTGCAAAATTTTGAACACTAATATAGAACAATAAATAGCAATAAGTTTTTTGAACTTGACACACACTCTAAGCGAGTTAAGGTAACTCTAGTAGAAGCGGTACATTAAAGTTTATATTGCGTTTTGATTATAAATAAGTTTAATTAATTTAAACTTTGAACGTTACACAAATTAATTTTGTCTACAAATAAGTAAACATTAAAAATATAAAATTTAAAAGAATTGAGGAACCTTTCATAGTTAATTATTATCATACATGATTTTGATTTAATTTTTTAGTAGATTATACAAATAAAATAGTTTTTAATTTATATAAAATACACTGAGAGAATTATGATTTTAAAAATTACGATCGGTGCTGGTAAACTAAATGCATAAAACACTTATTACATTATATTTA
>JABFPM010003492.1:0-14291 GCA_022817325.1 Idris sp. 1 HC-2018 | reverse complement strand
AAAAAAGTACTTAATTACTATCAAGTACTAAGTACTGAAAAATAAGTACTTAAGTACAAAGTACAAGTACTCTTAAAATACGGTACTTAAATACAGTAATTAAGTGAAAAAAAGTACTTAAGTACTTTACTTAATTACTTTCAAGTACATTGTGCCCAACCCTGGTATTTTGTATATTTTAATATTATTTGAAAAAACTAACTTATTGATATCCTTTGAAAACTCTGGGTCCGTCTCATAGAGTCGAGTCAAGAGTTTGTCAGTTTTATAATTCAATAAATCACAATAGAAGAAAATATGATTTATATCCTGATTATCTGCACCACATTTACACTCTTTTTCTGAAATAATATTATTATCAAAAAAGTGTTTATTAGTTCTGACATGAGAGGATCGCAGTCGGAAGACAAAGCAAATAGGTCTTCTGTCTAAATTTAACTTGTCGAACCAGGGTTTACCTACAATTTTATTTTTCAAATTAAAATAATTTGTTCCTTTAATTAGACTTTCGTTTCTCAGATGTTTACTGCATGTAAATTTGCTTCTTGTTTGTATTCATTGAACAAGCTATGATAATGAATTTTATTATTTTTGATAATTTCAATATTTAAAGCTTGTTTAGCCAGTTCATCGAATAAAATGTTTCAATATCTAAAAATATGTTTTACTATGTTCTTCTATTACATAAACAAATCTGTGATGAATAGCCACATGCTGTTAACCGATTTTTAAAACTTTTTCAATATATAGCATTCCAAAATTATTAAAATTCAACTTGGTTTCTATGCTATGCAAAAAGAAATACTTAATTGGGGTTTACATGAATAAAAATTTGAATTTTTCATGGAAGTTGTTATTAAACAAATTATTTTAATACTAAATGCAGGCATAGTTGACAAATAAAAAAATATGAAAATTCAGTTCACTTGTTACATAAAATTCTTATGAAAATGCTTGTAATATTATTATGAATATCGATCGACATTTTGAAATTCCAAAATATTTTATTATTAAAAAATATGGAATTTCAAAAGAAAATTAAGAAATTCTGATTTTCTCGAAAAGTTAATTCCGCAACTGTTTCTACGCAACTTTTATTTTTCCTAAACCCACTCTGATGATTAGGAACACCATTTACTTCTCTTTTGTAATAATTTTTCATAAAATTTGTACAGACATTGAGTTAGCAATATAGGTCTGAGATCTGTACTATTTGATTTAGGTATAAATATTATGAATATTTCTCTCCACGATTCAGAAACTTGAGCATTATTTTTGATAATATTAAAAAACTGTAATATTTTCATGTGTAAATAGGTAGGCAGTTTTGATATGATTTTAAAGTCAATTAAGTCAAGACCTGGGACTGTTTTTGTCTTAAAAGATGCAAGTGTTATTTTATATTCTTCAATGGAGTATTCTAGGTCAACAATTTCTATAAATTTTGAATTGTGAGGTTGGTAGTCGTATATATATGGTAGAGTTGATTTTGATCAATTATTCCGTTCGGGAAGCTACCTTGTCGAAAGCTCTTTTGATTGTATTTTCGTTAATTATATTTGTTTCGGATATGAAATTAGATTTAAGGTTTTTGTTTTTGGAATTGTTAACGACCTTCCTGACCTCTGAGGGGTTAGAATTAATATCAATAGAGTTACACATTTTTTGGTAATTTCTTTTTTAATTTTTTATTATTTTCTTTTTGTAAAGAGAGAAAGTTAAATTCGTTAATTATGGTAGGATTATTTTTGTACATTTGAAAAGTCTCTCTATTCTCGTTAATCAAACTTTGACAATCGTTATTCCACCAATAATTTATATGTTTTTTATTATTATTTATTGAATTTAGAATTTTGCCTCCGGGCTCAATGACTAAGATTTTTATTTTATTAATGAATAATTCATAGTCCTCAATGATAGCTATTTCGAAGTCTTTTAGTTGTGTTCACATTTGTTTCTAAAGTTAACCAATTAATTTTTGAATGTATTTAGTTTTGGTCTTTTTTCACAGTCAACGTTCAACCACTTAAAGGGACCTTAAAGTGCCACTCAACCACGCAGATTCGTAACAGAAACTTATCAAATTAAAAATTATGTTATTTAATTTATATTTAATTTCGCAAAGTCTACTTTAATTCACAAGTGTTGAATTTTAATTTAAAATGACACCAACTCCGTGACTCTAGAACTTATTAATACCCTTAAGTAGACTTTGCGAAATTAAATATAAATTAAATAACATAATTTTTAATTTGATAAGTTTCTGTTACGAATCTGCGTGGTTGAGCGGCACTTTAAGGACCCTTTAAGTGATTGAACGTTGACTGGGTTCTTTAAATTCATTAAAATTTTTATCAAATGAAAGTTTGATTAGATAATGATCGCTTTTGAATGTATAGTCTAAAACTTCCCAAATACATTTATCAAGTGAATTAGGAGATTAGAAGTTAAATCTAAAGTCGAGGAAGAGGAAAGATCTTTGGATGTCCATGTAGGTTCATCGTTATTTAAACAGATTAAATTAGATTGATTTATCGCGTAATCTAGTTTTTTACCTTCTTTGTTTTCTCTATCGTATAAAGACCACGAAAAGCTAATAGCATTGAAGTCTCCGCATAATACCAAATTGTCTAACTTGGAGGCAAAATCAATAAATTCTTTCCAAAAATTATTTTCTGTGAATTTAGTCCCACTATTGATCTTGGTGAAAAATGTGAAACGCTTCACGGCGTTTCAGGGGCCATGCTATTCTTCTCTGTATCGTTCCAATTTTAGTATATGTACTGCCAAAGCAAGTACATTGTTCTATCTTTCTCTCTCATGTGGACTTTGCTCCGAAACTATATTCAACTAATGAAATTGGTAGTACTGGTCCAGTCCAGATCTTAACGCCAACTTCAGCTTATGTCTGTCTTTTTCCTTTTTATAGTACTTTTTCAGTTTATAAAGTTCCCCGAATCATATGTGAGATATGAGCTGGGCTGGGCAATGCCGGCAAAGATTGTTCATATATACTGTGTATATTTGGATGCGAAACAGTAGCAAATAGTATTTACTTCAAACTGCGATTTTTCTGAACACATATATGTAGAGCATTAAGCTTGTAGTAGTAATTTGCGTAGTTAATAGTAAAAACAATCATTTTTGATATTACAAAAAGTATACAAATTTTATGTGATATTATAATTTCTACTCTCATAAAAAATAGTTGCAAAAATGGATGAGAAAGAGAAGTTTGAAGTTCAATATGAAAGGTAAATTCTAAATTATTATAATATTTAAGAGACAAATGTTTAATTAAATTTTATTTATAATTATTTGAATGTAATAGTTATTATTGTTATTATAAGTTTATAAAAAAGAATATAATTGTATTATGTCGAAATTTGCTATATTATGTGCAAAACTTTGCAAATAAATTGCTAAAATTAGAGAGAAAAGTCAAATGCAAAAGCTTTTGCATAATCTATTTTCTTTAAACATTTCCTTTTTACCATAAATATTAATCTTCATTTATCAATTGAGAAATTTGCAATCAACTATTATTTACTCTATTGATTTTTATTTAAGATAATATGAAATGATTTGAAATATAGATATGGGCAAAAATGAATATAAATACACTGGACAGAAAAAAACGGCCACCTAGTTAAAATCAACATTTAGGCCACTTTCAAGCCTAAATTTTGTTAAGAAAAAAAGTAATTTTTAGAAACCATCATGAAAACCATAGGTTGTGCGGCAAATTTTTCCCATACACCCATGGAAAGTTGGTAAAGTTTTCGTACCTAAAAATCTTTTTGTTTACAAGCTATTTGCATAAACAAAAAAAACAAATTCTATTTTTTTGCAAATGCATCTAAAAGTTGAGACTTCAAGCTTTAATCTAACAAAAAAAAATTCAATTACGATAAAAATTTCAGAAGTTACGACGGCTTGAAAGTGGCCTAAATTTTGATTTTAACTAGGTGGCCTTTTTTTCCGTCCAGTGTATAATAAATGTAAATAGCTCCTTTACTTTAATAATTATTCTTACTAAACAAACAAACGTTTTAAATTTAAATACTGTTAATCAATATGATTAATATTTGCTATGCATAACTTTATTTATGTAATTTTTGAATTAATCAATTGCTAATCAGTCGCTTTTTTAATAAATTCTTTCTTCTTTATTAAAAATAAGTATTATTTGAATAAAATTTCAAACAACATGCTATTATTTTAAGTATATTCTATTCAATTTCAATAATTTTTGTCATTATCTTTATGACTGTTTGTAGAAAGTAAACTGGGATTCTGCTATTAATGTGGTGATGCTTGGTCGATGAACGAAATTCAGAACTTTAGAATAGTAACAAATAACAATTTCAGTTGCATTTTAAACTCTTAATAATATAAAACTTTTTAAAATCATAAAGTAAAAAACCAAAACTCAATAACGAACATCAAAGAATATGCATTTTTTTAGTATTCAGTTTTTAAATAAAAAATCAATTGTTATTAATTAACTATTAATTTTTTACTTTATTCGTTTTATTTTAACTTTGTATGAATATTTATTTAATCATACAGAAAATGAGTTCACTTTTCAACCTTTAGAATATCATATTTTTTCCTGACATTATATACACAGAGTGTACGAATTATTTTTTATTCAGATGTTTACAGTATTATTTTTGTGTTAAATCAATATTTTTTTTTCCAGCTCGACAAATACCGATAAAAATTAATATATAATAGTCTACAAATATACTTTTTTTTTCTTTATCTAACAAAAATCAGACGTGGAGTCGAAGTTAAATCAACATTGATTTTAATGTTTTGACTTTTATCCAGATGGATTTTTATAGTCACTTACAAAAAATTTAAAAGTTAACAATATGTTATAAAAGAATTATTATTATGAATTTCAACAAAATATTTGAATTTTTCAATAGACGCTGGCTGAAGGATCTCTTCAAAGTAGTTCCATCTAACTTGAAGTATTAACGAAATAACACAATTAAGTCTATGTAAAATAATACTCGGCGTCAGGCCGGGAATATTGATTATTATGGAAAATGAAAAAGTCAGTTCCATACGGGATTGACATCTCTTGCCATTTTACATCTAGTCAAGACTATATCTATTATTGAGTTTTCCCTACTACCCGCACACGTTAATTGTTTTTCTCGGAACTTCGCACCGCTGCTACGGGATTTACGCCTTACCCTTATTTATTCACGCTTTAATTACTCTGCGGCCCCAACCACGTAGCTCAGTTATACTGCGATGCGAGAAACTTGAGGAAAGCATAGAGATTAATGAGCTCAGTTTATACGTTATGCGCATTTATACTTGCGCGTATATGCGCGAACAGAATTTCCAGCTGAGAAAAAAAGATCACGCGAGTAAAACATATGACATCAAGACGAATATTAGGTGTCGACGTCGGAATAAAAAAAATTTCTGCTGCAAAAGTTAAATGGATGCAATGTAATGGTGGCATTTATAGTATCATTAATTGTAGTTTTAGTTTTTCATGTTGTTTGTCTGCTTTGATTATTAATTGAGAGCAATTCAGAAATAAGTTTAAATTTAATAATATAAATACACTTTAAAAATTAATAAAGGGAAGGTTTGGATGATTTACGGGAATAAAAAGATAAATTAGAATTATCTTATTAGGAAAAGGAAAAAATCAGAAAAGTTTGGATAAGCTGAATTTAACTTTTTTCCTACAAATGAAAAAGACCTTAGAGACTCTTTAAAGTATACTTTATAACTTTAACAAGGCAACAAATGTTGTGTATTATTTAGACCATACGTTTAAAACAACTGTGGGAATTTATTGCTTGAAATTGAAGTATAATTTTTGTGCTTTTTCAAAAATTGTTCTTTGTAATTCTTAGTAACATAACATTGTGGCATTTCATTTTGTATTATAAACTTAATTCTCACATATTAAACTAAACTATGAAAAGTGTATCTTAATTTATATTGTTACAATTTGCAGTGCCCTTTTGAATTTTTTGACGAGACAAAAAGAGTAAATTTTTTGTTAATTCATTTTTGTCGTATTATAAAAGATAAAACATTTTTCTTTATCTATCGCAGAAATTTTTTATTTCATACAAGAATTCTTGTGTTTGCCATTGGACTTCCTGTGCTTGCTGCAGGATTTGCAGGGTTTTTTTGTGCTTAACAATACAGTCGCAGTAAAGTATTAGTTCAGGATTAATATGACAAGACACATACTCATTTTTCACTGGAAAAAGCAGTTCACATCAAGTTAAAAGTTGCATCAATTTTAGTGCATTTATTACATTTAAATTTTTGTTAAATAAAATAATATGAGAGCGACTCTTACGAGATATTTAATTTTTTTCTTCTTTTTAAATTTCAAATACAGTCAATTAAGTTATATATACATTTTTTTATAAATTCATTATTGGAACAAAAAATTAGAAAGTTTTTTTTTCAAGGCTGACGTAAATAAATTTGTATCACTTATGTAAAATAATTGAATATTTATTGTAATGTAGTTGATTCTGATTTAAATTTGTCACTAAAATTAATATTTATTTATTCAACAAATGAATTTTCAACAAAATTTCTGTGTATGAAAGAGAAATGAATATATTTTTTCAGGGTAAGTGATACTGCAAAATCAGTGATATGAATTTAAATTATACCCGACATGCTTATGGAAAGTCGTCAATTTAAAACAAGTGACTTTTAATTTGAATCTTAACATTTTTCATTCATTTCTACAATTCAAGTAATAATTTTTTATTAAAATATGTAATGATTTTTATACAACAAAAAACAATTATTGCATTAAAAGAATGTTTTCTACTTTATAAAATGGAGTTAATGTAAAAATAAATCGATATTCATGAAAAATCCAATTTTTTTTCCAATTATTTGGAAAATTATTATACTATTACAGTTTTATGCATATTTATTGTACAATGCTATTCAATGTGCAATTGTATATACTTTCATCTTTAATGCGGTGAGTAATTATCGAATTCTCGCTGAAAATCAGGCTTTCTACTGTGACAAGTCATTTCAATTCCAAGCTCGGAAACATTCACTGAACTTGGATTCTGTTTAGATTGCATCATTTTAACATTAGCAAGAGAGAGTTTCGGTTAAAAGGAAAATACGAACAAGACATCGTAATATATGCTGAGATGTTCGGTTCAAGAAATTAGTTAAATTCATAACTCAGACATATTATGTTTAGCTGAATATTTTCAAATAATTTTTAATTGGCTTTGTGAAAAATTACATTGTGGAAAATGATGCACGAAATTTAATTACAGAAGTTACAATCATTAGTTTTTTTCATCGTTTAATCGATAATAAGGGTAGAAGTCTTGAATTTTATGTTAGATTAAAAATTGTTTAAAAAATCTAGTATCAAACAATATGTACGAATAACTGTTAGTGGATGATATTATACAATAAAATAATACAGACATTTTTTTATAAGATAATATAAAACATTTTTACAGAATAATAACAATTATAAAATTGCTTGAATCTGATTCAATTTGGTTTAATTGAAAACGTGAAAAGTAATTATTTCTAATGATTGTCGAAAACAATATGTAGATTACACAATAACTGAAAAATCGAACAATTTGAATATAAAATTTCGTATGTGATATATTTAAATTAATTTTTGGTGTTAAAGAAAATTAAATTTATTTAACTTGGGATTATCCGTGAAATGCGTTCACTTTTAGGAAGGGTGGGGTGGGGGAGGGGGAAAGATCTCAAAGTTGGGACAAAGCGCTGTGTAACAAGGGTGTGAAAAGCGTTACGAAGGGGGATAGGGTCACATTCTTAGCATTTTTAACGAACGTATTTTGTGGATAACCCTTTTAGAATAATTCTAAGTTCACACATTCACAGATTATTAGTGTATTTAGGGGTGAGACTTGACCCGACAGTTCCTATACTTTAAAAGCGCGCTATAATAAATTTTCATTATATGTGTGTCCAACCAGATATATTTATTATAAAAATAACGTTTATTTGTAATACTATATGTATACATACGTGTATGTCATTTTGTGATGTTTATGTTTGTGGTAAGAATTTGAGGGTTTAGAGTTATTTTAATTGTAAAAAATTGGAGTAAAATATTTTGAAATTACGAAACATTTCTGATCAACCTCACTATCTGTATATATTAAAAGAAATTATTTATCTATTACAGTTGTTATTGATTTTAAAAAACAGCATAAAGACATTTTCTAGTCTTTTAAACTTGCAAATATTCGAAAGAATTTGAAAATGCGGTAATTTTCGTTTTCGAAATTAAAAAAAACATAATTGATGACAAAATCTATAAATGAATATAAAAATAAAAAAGAGAACTATGTATTTTAATTAGTTTATAAAATTAAGAGAGAAAAGTGAAAAAAATTCTAGTTTATTCAGTCAATAGTTTGCGGTAAAATTAGAACCTGCATTCGAGGAAAAAGTCTAGACGTGCAACCACATAGCCAGAGCAGCTTTTCAATAATACTGAATTAACAACATTTAAACTGTGATTACGTGATAGCGTTTCGGATTTCGTTAATTGTTAAAAACTCAAATCCATTAAACTTTATACTTTGTTGAAACATTAAAATTTGTATTCCCAAAAGTTTTATTTTCGTTTAAAAGATGAATCAATAAATTTTAACTTGTTAAAATTGTTATTTTTAAAAAGTCAAGTTCTGAAAACATTAATCAAAATTATAGAAACTGTAACTAATAAGTAACTAATTTTTATCTCGCAAAATTTTTTGAATTAATTTAATACCAATCAAGATTAAATAGGCCAAATTACTTATTTACGTTTGTTTATCATTTTCTTTTCAATTTGTTGTTGTTTGAAAGAATTTTTTGTTTTAAATTTTCATTCTCTAAAAGTAGAATTCTACCTTAAAATATTTTCCGGGTGAATGGAAGGGAGCGATTGCCCTTCCAGCTATCCCTGTTCTGACACTACTGAAAAAAAAAACAAACAAACACACTTTGTAAGAATATTTCAAGCTTACATATACAACAATATTTCCGATATTGCTGTGAAAATTTTATTAATTTAACCACACATGCAGTCATTTATTCAATTAAAACCTTTTTGGCGGTGAGACTATAACTGTGTAAGTTAGACTGACAAATTTTTAATTGAAACAAAAAATTTAATTTTCCGCCGGTCGCGTCGTGTACTTTATAAAATATTTTGACTAAAAAAACCAATAATTTTTTATTACGATCAATGCTATGACCTTTGTCAACAATTAGCTCAAAAGTATCCAGAAACTCATTCCACAAAAATTAGACGTAAAAAATTGACTACGTTGATGAAATGCTTTGATTTGTGCAAATTTGTATTCAAAAATCGAACAATGATTAAAATTCAAATTTAAACTTTATTAATAGATGATTTTTTGTTAAAATTCAACCGTACATCTTGTCACGTAAGTTTTGTCTTTTTCTGCATATTGTTTGTAGATAATATTATATTAAATTGATTATTTTTGTATAAATACTAATTTTATTGCTTTTACAAACATTCTTGATTATTATGGTTCACTTCATTTTACTTAATTTATTTCTGAAAGTTTTGTAATGAGTGAAAATGTAAACGCGTGTAAAAAGTACACGACGCGACCGGCGGAAGGTTAATATATTCAATTATAATCAAGATTGTGATTATAAGAAGAATGTTACATTATTAAATAATTTTCCAAAACTTGAACATATGAGCTCTAATTATCATAAACTCGTCGATTCTTAATTAAAAAACCCAATTCATTTTTTATGTAAAAAAAATTGTCAAATAATTACTGGAAATTTGTAATTTTATTTTAATGTCTTTACCCACACTATCACGTGACTCAGCGTTAAAATTTAATATCTGGAAAACATTGGTTACTGAAAATCGGATTAATATTTGAAAATGTATTGCATACATGAAAAAATTAATATTATATATTATTATAAATAATATTATTATAAATATTAAATTATAATCTTATAAAAATAATTAAACATATTTATTTACTGCAACTCTAGTTGCATTGAAAAAAATAAATAGTTAAATGATACATATAAAATGTTGATTAGCAAATATACTGTACTTTGCATTCTTTAAGATATCTATTTCTAATTATTGTTTATAATAATAAGACGTGCTTAGTTATGAATGCATTGCAAAAAAAACACAAAAGATAAACGTTCTATACTCCACTTTCAAAAGCATACATACCAGTTTGCATATGATTGCAGATGCCAGGAACGCAAAGCACTGGCACGTGCAAAGCGGAGATTAATATCATCGTTATTCGTAGCTCAAATATTTATTTCGTGTTTAATTAATCGTTAGCTTTTAATGGCCCCATACCAAAATCCTATCTTTATTTCCCAGTCGACCGTCTATCTAGTCGTGGAAGGCTTTATACATATATACATACACACATAATTTATAACACCATACCAATTTAGGGGTTATCTATGAGCCGCTTTTATCGATGAGCTATCATTGTTCTGAAACTGCGGTTGAACTTGATCGTACGAGTCATTGTTTTTGCATGACGGTCATTATTGCTGTTTATAGACACGTTGTGCAGAAAAATTGTTTATTATATTGGTCTTGAATTTAGTGCAACGTAAAATGTAATTTTAGCTATTTATCATTTTATTACTAAAATTAAAATGGTTTATAAACATTTTCTTTTATAGAATAGTGAAATAAATCAATGATGCTCAAATAGGGCCTTTTGTTTGTTTGTTCTCATTCATAAATATAACAAACAATAAAGCTTGATGATAATTAATTCATGCGAAATTAGAATTACATACAGACAAGACAGTACTTAGAATCTTTTTTAGATTTTAATTAAGTTTGAACTATTGATATATTAAATAAATTAATTTTTATTTTATACATTGATATTAAATTGCAAAAGTCATATTAAAAGGATTTGAAATATATTTTTATGTGTGTTTAATAAGTTTAGAGTAAATGGTTGACAATTTTTATTGAAAGGCTCTTAAAAACGTCTCTTTTTGCAATGTATGTTGAGGTTGTTGTTTTCGACCGTCACATAAAACCTGAACTTTTTCCAAGCTTGATATATTTCCCATCAAACTTATACCAAAGTTTGTATATGGCGGTTTCTGTGTAAAATATTATATCCTAAACTTTTGCCAACTTCAGTTAATGATCATAACCCTAGTACTGCTAAACATAAGAACACTGCATCAAAAGAGAGCTAAGCTTTTTATATACATTTTAGAGTTGATTGATTTCATTGAAAATAGTCCATTAAAATAAAAAATAAGTAAGAAACTTTGAAAACATGTTTTTAATTACAAAATTAGTGGAATTATTAAGCTTTTTTCATGAAAGTCAATAAGAGGAATTTTTATGTGAAAATAAATTTGGAAAAATCTCTATAAAAGGTACAACATTTTTGTCAACAAGTTTCAAAAATTCAATTTTGCTAGTTGTTGAGAATTATTTATTTTCTGTTGCAAATGTATTTTTTATTGCTAAATAAAAAATTACTAAATATTTCAATACAATTCAGCATAGGCAAAAAATGTGTACATTTGAGAAAAATTAGAATTTTGCAGAGTTTGATAAAATGTTCTCATTACTTAGCAGTTTGTTCAATTCTTTTTTTTTTTTTTAAGATTATAAGACTTTCATTTCTACAAGTGTTTTTTTAAAAAAAAGAATTAAACGTTTTTTTATTTTTATTTTAAATTTGTATCAAAATCTAATTATTAGAATTGTGAATATTTCCATCAAAATATAAAATTATGCAACAAGGGACGTTTACTCCCAAGTGAAATACGGTATTTTAGAAGCAAAAATCTTTGTCTTTCTTCTGAAAGTGAAATTTACTCAATGATACATTTAGCAGCATTACTAAATTAAATTCAGAAGTTTGAGTGAAAGTTCATATTGATAGTTATTTCTAAATTCAATGTAGAAAAGAGTAAATTATAATTTACATGAGTTTCTTTAATTTTTCAGTTAATAATTATTTAATATTTATGGTTATAATATAAAAGAAAATATATATTTAAAAAAATAATTCAAATAATAGTCGAGCGAAAGAAGGTAACAATTTCACGAAAAATTGTTGATCTGAATTTTTTATAAATAATTTTGCTGGATAAATTGGAAAAATAAAACGATAAATCTAAAAAAAAATAATATATAAATATATTTAAAGAAGACGCATTTTGAAACAAAAAATTATATTCATCTTTTATACATTTTTTTTAATGTAAAGCTATTTTAACACTTTTTTCATCTTTGAGGTCAATTAATTGACCCTGAATTCTTTATTTGATGAAGTAAGAAATATTGATTATTTTGTGGTCGAATAATTTTTGTTAATACAAAAAGTAGTTTTCATTAGTGAAACTCTCTTCAAAGTCATATATTTTTATTCACAAATCTAATTATAATTTAATGAAGTTGTTTTTGTTTACAAAACCATTCTTTTTTATATTATCAAATTGCTCTAAACTTTTAACAAATATTTCGAAGATAAATTTGAATCATGTTATATTAATAAAACTTTTAAATTCGAATAAAAAACTCTTAATTATTAATTTTAAAACATGAAACACAGATTTTTGTATAGTTGCATATAAGTATTTAAACATTGTTTCAATTTTATTAACTTTACATTTTACATTTTTAATTTACTAAAATGCAAAGAAAAAAATTTGAATTTTAAAATTATACATACCACTTGTACTGTCCATATGGTAAATTTGTGTACCCACACTGCGAAGTCGATGTGCAAATGAGCGCTTCAACTACAATTAGTTTCTAAATAAGTTTGTGATAGTTAGAACTTAGATAAATAATTACGTTAAAAGTATTTTGATTTTAAATCTCTAAAGATGATAGTATAAAACAAAGTTTTAAAGTAAAAAGTATTGAATTAAAATTCTTCAAATAATTTAATTAAGATTGAAACTTTCTACTTTAAAGAATTTTTAATTACGTGTAAACGAAACAAATAATAACTAGTATTAGAAAAAAATTACACCCAACATTCCTTAATATTTTTTTTATTTTATTTTATTTCGTTAAGGGACTGAGAAAAGCATCATGCCATTTGAAGTGCGCGTTCTCCAAGCCGTGTGGGACTCTAACCACATTAAAATCTCAGGTTTATGCCACTGACAATTTAGCGCCACTCCGGAACCGCTTATCGCATTACTTCGGGATGGCTTGTCCAATCTTCGCGCAACACACATGCAATTACACATACCCTCAGACATGAAGTCATGGTCAATTAAGGACATCACAAAAATAAGTTAGGACATCACAAAAATAAATTAGGACACAGACACAGATCTATAGTCCAATCGCATTGCAATCGACCTTTTTAGACAAAAGAATACTGTGGACAAAGCTCTACACAATTACCCAATTCTTCTCAGAAACCAGCATCTTGGGGATAATGGTTTTTGGAGTCAGTTCCCCCAGCACACACTCATCCGTTTGACGCATCTCTTCCCACCTTTGACAGTGGAAAAAAGTGTGCTCGGCGTCATTGATCTTATTCTCACAATAGATGCAAAAAGGGTTATCAGTCTTTCTCATGCGATGCAGGTATTTCATAAAAAGGCCATGGTTTGAGAGAAACTGGGTCAGGAAATAGTTCACCTCCCCGTGTTTCCAAAGAAGCCACGGTTCTAATGATCCTATTAGCCTGGCCGTCCATCTCTCCCGACTTTCCATGTCCCATCTATGCTGCCAACATCGCATGGATTCTGACCTGGCCTCTCTTTTTGCCGCATTCTTGCACACTCCATTCGCACGCTCATACACACTTTTTCTCTTTGTGGCGAGCAGATCGATGGGTATTACACCGGCGATCACCAAAGCGGCCGGTTCTGAAACTGTCTGGTACGAACAGGCTATGCGCAAAACGCAGGTTCTCTGTACAGCTGTCATGCCATGTCTGTAGAACTTGATCCTCAGTGCATCGGCCCAGACTTCAGCACCGTATAGGAGGATCGAGTGAACAGTCGACATAAGCAGCCGTCTCTTACTCTGTCTCGCACCGGATATGTTGGACATCAATCTGCTTACACGCGCTGCTTTAGCAGAGGCAGCCTCAATATGTGTGAAGGACGTCAACGTAATGTCGAGCGTTATTCTCAGATATTTGACTGCCTCCTTTGTCATAATAATATCACCCCACATGGACATCAGGAAGAGTGTTCCAATCCCTTTTCTTGTCAGTACAACGATCTCCATTTTCTGA
>JABFPM010003491.1:0-14293 GCA_022817325.1 Idris sp. 1 HC-2018 | reverse complement strand
AAATTACTTTAAAAGGATTTTCTTTTAAACAATCTACACTTCTAATTAAATTGATAAAAAATAAATTTTAAAACTGATTATTTTATTAGATCTATATGTTTTATTTTTGTGAGCTTTTTTAATTAAAGTTTTTATCAATTAAGAAAATTATTAAAAAATAAGCTTTGATAATTTCTTATCTTGATTTTGTTAAAAAAAAAAAATAATAATCTATCCATCTTTATATTCTTGTTATGTGACTATTATCATTTTTCATAACTAAACATGCATACATAATTTCATACGTTATAAAAGCAATTTTTTTTCTCCCCCCTAAAATTTCTCAATTCGACCAAAATCTTTTCCAACTTCTGTAATGTTGTTAGATCAAAACTGTTGATTGATTACAAAATTAATGACAAATTAAGTACCGCGTGTGTTTAATTATGAAAATGAATTTTCGGAGTGCACGTGAGAATAATTATAAAAGCGGAATCATAATTTTGTTGTGCGAGAGAAAGAGAGTCATAAAAAAAAATTCTGCGAGGGTTGGTACTTTGTATAAGCGCACACAGTGTTTGATGTTAGACGTTTGATTAATAGCGTCAGTGCTGATTGGTCACGCTACTAATAAAGGAGCGTTCACACGTATTAAACCGCGAACGTCTGCGCGCGCGTTTCAAGCGCGCTCGGCTCGATATAACGAGGGAATGGCGTGCCTTGCTCATAATTGAGCCGAGCAGCTACAATCCAATCGTTCTTAATCATTTGAATTCATCTTGGCGGCCATTATATCTGCGATCCTCGAGAAAATGATCGAAATTGTGCCAACTTTGCGACGATTTACAAAAAACGAGATCACAAAAATGGCATTTGAGCATTGAGCAATGAACAAATTTGGCATTGTTTCGTCGGTGCAAAGCACCTTTTCAAGTTAGAAAAAAGTTCAAGTAGATGATTAATGGCTTGCTTTATTAATGCGAACTTTTTGATCTTTATAATTGCATAGATAAGACTTAATGAATGCAATAAATTTGACTAATAATGGGAAAAAGTGTATCAAGTTATTGCAATGAGTGAAAGCCAAGTCAAAACTTTTTATATTCAATCTTTTTATTTGAAATCCTGGCAGAATCTCAAAAAATTTGCAAGTATTTTATTTTAATGTTTATTTAATTATTTTATAAATGAATTTGTACCAGAGTTGACCGATTCAAATAAGTGCAACCATTTGTGTGCAGCCAGAAAGACGACAGAAGAAAAGAGTGTGCAGCTCGTTGGGGAAGTGACTTGGCCATAAATTAATTCCGCCGTGTGAGGGGGCGCAGTCAGGGGAGTCGAATCGCGAGACCCAAAATGGCGGAGATTACGCGAAATTATGCAAATGCCCTGGCATTGTAAAGTGGCCGAGGCTGTTTTTCGTTTTATTGGAGCGGCCGCGCCATCCTCGCCAGTACAGCCGAAACAAAAGCTAAGCTGACACAGAAACAAAGGGTAGGGCGAGTAGATCCTCTTGGGGGCACACATGTAACGGATTTAACAACTTCCCTTGGCATTACTCTTGCACCCGACTTTCTTTTATTTCCGCGCCAATTCTCATGTATACTTTTTTCTTCCTTTTTTTTGGTGCCCCGCTTCTTTGCACTTTTATGTATGCCACAATTATCAACTCAAACACACACCAACTCGGCTGTTTTGTTCTTTCATTATGTAGCTTGTTATTTTTAAGAACACGTTTTTGTCTCACTGACAAAGATTTTCCCTAACATTTTTGTGCATTTCATTTTTGTATGCTCTCATAAGTAGAAATAATGTTTTAACTTTGTTTTCGTTTAATTTTAATTCTGATTTGATTGAAAATAAAAGTAAGTTTACTTATTGACTTTTTATTGAGTGTTTTGCTGAATTAAAGTTACTTTTAAGAGGAGACGAATGAAAAAAAATTGTAATCTAAGAAGCATAAGGTGACGTCTTTTGTCAAAAGTTTTTAAAGGTGACAAAAGTCCCCCCCTCAAAGGGCGTTTAGCCGAGGGTTGGATAAGTTACAATTAATTAATCGAGCACTCGGCAATTCCCGCGTCAAGTCAAATCTAATTAATTACTCGACGAAAAGCGACATCGTCCGAGGACTTAGCAACTCGATTTTCAACTTCGGCTTATCGTTTACTTCGATAAATTATTCGACAAAGGCATATCTCTCTCTCTCTCTCTCTCTCTCTCTCTCTCTCTCTCTTGACCTTTATTTTCAACGCTTGCTACTTTTCAGACTATTAATTACCCGATTTATACAATAATTTGGCGCACAAATTTTAACTTGTTTTGAAACATCACACTCGTATTGTTGGCACCTAATTAAATGACGCAATTAAAATTATTATTAAGATAAAGGGCGTAAGATGAAGTCAGGCAGAAATGCGCCAGTAAACTGTAACAATGGACTTAGACATCATCAACAATGCTGGCTATTGTTGATGATAATTTTGATTAATTGTTAAAGCAAAAACTGAATTGCTTTGAGAGTGCATCAGAAGATTTATTTGAAACGATTTTGACTGTTTCATTCCACTGTTTTTTTCTTAACACAAGAAGTTCACCACATTTGCTTCATATTATATAAAAAAATTGATGACTTTTTTTAACGCTGATTCTTTTTTTAGGTGGCAGTTCAAGTGACGAGGGCTTTTGTTTAAGCGTGATCAAGGTCGGCATAATTATTATCAATCGGAATCTCTGTCATTAAGCCAACCAGTTTTTCGCCATTGTCTGTTCCCAATCATTATTGTACTCTTTCATCGGGTGCAAGAAGATGCTTGATGGAAAGAAACAAAAACAATGCTCGATGAATAACAGGTAGAAAGATAGGCGTAGCAGCTTCAAAAAGTGCAGAGTAGCTACCGTGAATGTCGATTTTGAATCTACTTGTAAGATAATGTAAGTAAGTAATAATGTGTAAAATAGTGGTTTTTTTAAATTAATTTACAGCAGGAAAATCTTAGCAGAAATTAAAATTTTTTCGAAAACGTGATATATATCAAAGAACATTAACTCAACTCAAGCCAGGTTAGTAATCGAATTTAAATTGAGTAGTAAATAAGAAGTATTATGACTACTTCAGCGAGATGAATATGAATCAGAAAAGGTCTTACCGGTACCAAGAAAGGTTTGGTATATTTAACTTCTTTTAAGATTCAAATTGCTATATAAAAAGTCTTTTGAAGTATAAGGTAATACAATTAAGCATTACCTTGGTATGATGAAGTAAATCGGTTAATTTTATGGACCGAAATAAGAGAAAATCATATGAACTTTATAACTCCAATATTTTAAAAGTTACCTTTTTTATTATTTTTCTAATTTCATTTATTTTGCAAGCAAATAAGTGTGAAAAATTTTAAAAAATCTTAATTAAAACTTAAAATGTAAAATTAATAAAATTTATCTTCTTAATTTTTCATCAATTATTATCTTCAAGATATTCAGCACACGAAATCATTTGCAATTATTTGTTAATGAAATAAAATGAATCTAACAATAAATATGAATTTGTTCAACTTGACTGACGTGCAGCATGTATCTATAATCAAATTTTGGTTAGTAAACAACATTTTACTGTAAAAAGTTGCAAGTAACAATTTGTTGGCGAATAGATGTGCATATTGAAAGATCCGATAGTTTCCTACATCTCTTTGTCCGCGCAGAAATGATTATGGCGAGTAAATTCTGTCTTCGATTAAAGAAAAGTTGGCTGGCCGAAGGTCATTTTGCAAATTGCATTTGGCACTTCCATGCGCGGAAGAAAGGGCCACCACGTATTTATTCTTAAAGCTTCATCTGCTTTCAGTAAATTATCGATGCGACTGCTACTGAAATATCTTGAAACGTGCTTCCGACAAAGAGTCTATCAGTGATTTTCTCTCGACTTTTTTATTTGGTTTTGTTTCACTCTCGAGCGCGAGTTTGGGTTCCTTTCTTTGCTTTTTTATCCGCTGCTGCGGTGCTTACACGCACCTTTTTGTTTGCTCAGCAAGATTGCGAAAGACCCCTTGCTTTGAAAATTGAACGAAGATTGCGGCCGACCAAAGTTTGCTCTGTGGCCGCTACCTTAACGTTGTATCACCACAAAATATCATTGGTTTTCTTCGCCACTAAACCTTAAAGTTTCTTCTGACAGTTTTTGTTCAAATTTTATTGATCATTTTTATCAAAAATTTTTCGTTGACGAGTTAATAAGAAATGCATTATAAATGTGTTAAAACTATACAAATTTCAATGTAAATTTAATCTACTGGAAATTGCATTTAAAAACTAATTTAACATCAAATTGCTGACTATTATTTTGATTTTCTATTTTGCATTTATCAAATTGATAAAAAACATTGATTTCTTGCATCTATCAATTCTGCAATATTATTTACCTGTTCGGTTGCAAGAACCAACAGTAATAATTGAGCAAACTGTTGTTAATGTTTATATTTCATTTTATTCATATATGTGCGTGTATGTATGTGTCAGAGCGCTAACTGCAAAAATGTCATCATCAAACATCCAATGAGAACGTAAGCTTATTATATGCTTGTCTTGCCAATCCGAACGTTTCTCTTTCCTTTCTCCGTTCTTTGCCATACTTGATTGAATTCGATGGAGCGTGCACTACAGGCTAACCACCCAAAGGATAGTGTGTCGAAAATATCCAGAATAACCTTACGCATTATTTATTTCTCATCGAGGCAATGACTTCGCGTAATGCTTTACATTCAACATTAACCACGAACCTTACATAATAAGAATCATTTAAACAAATCCAACTGATTTTCATTCAACTCGACAGCCGAACAATTTTATTTCTAATTATCCTCGTCGTCATTTATTTCTCGCAAACATATATCCACTTTCGATTAATCATTTATTCAATTTATATTTTAACAGCGCTTGCTTCTTTTTGTTTTAATTTTTTTTGCACTGAGATTTATGCATTGATTAAAAATTTAGAATTTAAATTAAAAAAGCCTTTTTTGTATATTGTTATAAAGTATATAAAAATGTTCATTTTTCTGGTCCACTTGGATTTCGTGGCAACATAGCCGGTTATTTGTACAATGATCCAACAGTTAGTGGAGTCACAGCGACAACCGATCTATCGATCGATCGTATTACGTGTGCTCGATATCCCGTGGCAGGAATCGTATCGATGTTGGGATCGATTGCAGAATCAACGGGATCGGGAAGGACGCGGTGTCGTGTTGCCATAAAACGTCATGATTAACACGAAGTAAACGAATATAACGTCGCACGACCGCAGTCTGTTCTGTAGCAGTTTAAAGTGTGCCTCGTCCGCGGTTTCCTGTATTTGTCTCACATTCCAATCACTCGACACCGCCGGACTTAAGCCTCACGGCGGACATGCATTTCACTCAGGATATCACTTTGATACCTGTGAATGTCATTAATTGGTTACGATTTATTGAATACTGGTTAACTTTGATTTACAAATTTTCTTTTATAATATTCACGAGGTCATTAACTTCAAATTACATTTTAATTGACAGATTTGGTGCAAGGAATATCGAAAACTTAGGGTCTTTGAATGTATTTTTCCTTATGTTATGATTTTATCTATTTTACAAGATTTTATCAAATGGTATTATTTTTTGTAGAACAACAAATATTCTTATTTGCAAATTTCACAGTCAATGTTTATTTGGACTTAGAAATGGTTTAAAAAGCACACTGCTATAAGTAATATCTAAATGTCAGAATATTTTTATTAAATTTTTGTAAACTGTTAGTGTTCAGAATATAAAGTAATATCTGAATTATAAGCAGTGAAGGGTGGAGGTGTTCCTTGAATTTTCACAATCATTCGGAGGGGGGAGGGGTGGGGGTAAATGACGGATCTAAGAATTTAGACCTAAAAAATAATGAACCTATAATGCTCATTTGGCCTACAATATTTATTTGTAACAACATTGTTGTTTAACAATTTGTTTAAACTTCAAATCTGACAACACTAATAGTAAAATTCTTTCTATTCACGTTTCTGGCAGATTTGTATAAAAGTCGCAACAAATCATTAATAGAATAACTTATATATAATTTAAATTTTGGTAAAAATAAAATTGCTTAAAATGTCCGAAAATTGATATGAAATAATGTTTAAAATATTGCTGACAAACATTTGAAGTAAAAAATAAGTAAAACAAAATGATAATTCAAACATAGTTTAAGATTGGCATAAATATCATTTATACCCTCTTAGAAAAAATCCGCTAATTATTAGAAGGCGTTTCTCTAAAAGTGACTTCACTAAAGAGAAGAGTTTTCTTCTTAAATATAAATGAAATTCTACTAAATACTAGAAAACACATATTAAACATTAAATGATATTTATCTATTCTTTAGCAAAAATCCTCTAATGGTTAGCGGAATGTTGACACATTTTGAGATTACGTCACTTACTTGTGCTTGGGTTGATTATTTATATTGAAAGTAAATAAAACTCAGTTCTTTTTATATACTTGTTTTTTGTTCAAACGTTCTTTATGTTCGACTCAATAATCATTGAAAAGTTATAATTTTAAAAAGCTACGGTAAATAGGCATTTTAGCTACCCCACAATTTTGTTTGTTTGTTTTTTTTTGTTCATTTTTGCCTCTAGAATACAAATTCTCAACTAAAAAATGTCGCTCTCAAATAGTTTTAATTTGCTAAAAATCATGATTTTTTTTAAGTTCACAAAGTGTCATATTTACATAACTTTTAATGTTTTGTTATAAAAATAAAGCAAAAAGTAAACACAACTGAAATAACATTGTACACAATGCTTTACCCTTCATACATTTTTTAGTTGAAAATTCGTATTTCGAAAAAAAAAAAAAAAATCTGTCCCAGCTTTTTAGAATTCTTTGATTTAAAAAAATACCCTCCTGAAGGTGTACTCCACAAAAAAATTCTTATAATTTTTCGCTCTAACGGAAAGTTAGGTTTGGTGGCCCTCAAAAGGGCCTATATAATATTTTTGTTGTAAAATATTTTTACATATACTCTGTTATGTTTTTAATTAAATTAATCGATATTTTACAAAAAAGGTTATTTTGTTTAAAAAAAAAAAAATTATTATATACTAGAATCATTGCACTTGCTTCGAATGCGCTTTTGAATAAATTGTAAATGTTTTAATTTTTCACTTCTTTATAATTCAAAAAGAACCAAGCATAAATGATTTCAAGCAAACTGTGGACCCGGTAAACGATATTTTTTTGCCATGTCACTTTACCCCACTCTTTCCTATTTCATTTATGATTTATATAGGGGAAGGGGGTGGGAGAAATTAAATTTGTGCAAGGTCCCTTGGAGAAAAAGATTAATTTCAGAAATGATAAAATCAAAAACAATAATGACACAATTTTTTTACAAAAGAATAACTCTAAATTCAATGACATCGAATTTCCTGCGATAGAATAAACAATTCTATTTTTGTCAAGTTAAATAAATATTATGAACGAATATTTGAAATTTACGGTTTGAATGGTTCTTATACTAACTTTCTTGCTTTATAAAAAACTTGACAAAATGTACTGTAAAGTTCTGCGACAATGAAGCAATAAAAATCATTGTTCAGTTTATAATTTTTTTTAATTTAAACTAAAGGTGATTGTTCTCGATGAAATTGTTTATATGTTAATTGTTTACAAGAATCATAATTAATTAAATGATTTTTTTTGTTAGAATATGAGCAACCTTAGCGAAAATTAATCGAAAGTTATTTAAATTTCTAAATTTTCTTCAGAACTACACAAATCTTTTTAAGCTTCAGTTACTACATAATAAGCTGTTGTCAACGGGAAGTGAAAGATCATAGCAAGAGCTAAAATTTCTATTTAACCGGAATTTGTACGATTTTAAAATCTTGTGTACAATGATAAATACATTTTTTATTACAGTTTTTTTAAAATTTTTTTTGTTAAAAAAACTAATTCGATAGTTTCAACCGAAAACGCCCCAACTCAAAATTGAACCTCCGGATTCTAAAAGGGGTCTTATGTTCGAAAGTGAAAGTGTTGGTAAAAATGTTAATTGACACGGTACGTAAGGTTTGGATTAAAATATTATTAAAACGATAGTTCAGATAGTATAAGTGATACAGCCTGCTTAAAAAAATAAAATAATATATTAACAGTACAAAGTACTTATTTTTGTTATGGCTTTTGAAGTAAAGAGCAAATAAAGTTGACAAGAGAAGATATCTCATTTTTTTGCAAAATGTTCTATCTTGTATGTGCCAAATGTTAAAATTTGGAATTTGTTTTTTTTTTTGAAAAATCTCAAATTTTAAGAATAATAAAATTTATTAAATGCGTGATTTCAAAAATACTGTGGGGTTGCATTGTAACATTGACATTTTAATTTAAAGTTATTATAAATTAAAAAAGCTAAAAAGATTTTGGATACCATTTATTTGTTCCTAATTTTTTGATAACAAAAATGTAAACAAATGTTTAACATTTAAATCTAAATTACTTAAAATGAGTTTCGATGTAGTTATGGAGGTTTTTGCTTAAAGCGGCAGTGATATATTATATATGTATATAAATAAAATTCATCAATTTCAGTAGTAATAGTTTTTTAATAATACGTAGCATCCCCTCGCATCTTAATTCTAGTGACCAAATGCTTACAAAGGTTTTTTCGTTTACATCAAGTTTAATACAGTAATGTCCCAAGAATAATAAAGGAAGATTAAAAAAATGGTATGAACCCATTAGATGATAAACAGGCTTAAACGTCGTTCCACTTGCATGACCAATTAAACCGAGAAAAAAAAGAAATTCCACTGAAGACCTTCGTCTCAGGCTTCCCGGTAATTTCAGCCTGCAATTATACGTGCAACATTGTTATCTTGGGATTATGTTGTTTTGTCGCAGAGCGTGCAAGAATGGGACTTGCAAATATGCTCATGTTCATGTGCGTCTGTTCGTTTATGCACAGGCGTCCGTGTAAACGTGTTTGCTTATATTCGCGAGTCGATGCACGGTAGGACACATAACATATGATACATATGAGAACGTTAGTTCTGTGGTTAGAAGCCCGTAGCGTGTGGTGAGTACCGAAGCCAAAAGGATGAAGAAGAAGGGAACACAACAAAACAGAAAGAATAGCGATCGAGTTATATATAGATGTTGAAAAAAATTGAAAGGACATTTATGACAGAATTTTTGCAAACTATATGAATCAAAAAAGAAAAGAAGATTAAAAATACAAATTTGTAGACAGTTTGTAATATTATTGACATCAACATAAAAAGAAAACAGAAAGGGTTTTCGGAAGAGAAATGCACAGTGACAGAATAGTCGGATATCATATGACTTGTGTAATTGGAAGGGTAAAAACTTGACACCTCGATGCCGGGCATTCGACGAATTGTGCAATTCTGGATAGACGATTGAATGATCAGTTACAAAGAGTTTCTCGTGATGAAACCGCATTCCGGCTTTAACCGGTTCGTCCACAGCTCATCAGTTTTAATTGCAGAGACAATTCTGACAATTCTCACTGAAACTAATCAGCAGCCGTCAGTGATTTTATTTAACTTTCTGTGGTCGAGGATTCATGTACTTGCCATCAATATATAACATTTCAACTGTACTTTAACTAATTTCGATTGGTTAAACAAAAATGTCATAGCTTTTGTTTTTGCAGATGAGATCTGTAGCATTATTATCATTTAATTACAATGCAAGAGAATGAAGAAGACACTCTCCATCATATCGAATGCTTTTTCTGAAAAAAGGGGATTAATGATCTGAAAGTTACTTGTGTCTCAGTTCACGGATGATGGATTCCCCTCTGATCATCAAGCGGCTACTCGAACGCGCGCAGGATTTGTTTCATTTATGTCCGAAGGGCCGCTACGCCGAGTCCATCAGAGTAACGCGAGTAATAAGTGCGCGCGAAGGCATTACCTAAGGCGGCAATAAAATTTCGAGACGGACGAAGAAAAGGGTCCATGCAAAAGGGCCGGCAAAAAGTGATCATTTTTCACGCGTCCTCATCGTGGTCTGTTTAGTCGAGTTGTCCCGCTCGCTACCACATTCGGGCCACATAAATCATGCATTGCACGGGGGTAGCGAGGTCCCAACAAGAAAAACTTAATTACCTTCATTAACCGCTGCCTGTGGGACTGATAGGACCGCCGATCATTTTCACCTGTCCTTCAATTCACGCGAGAGAGACCTCTGGTCTCGCTCTGACCCAAGATTAATTGAGATATTGGTGGCAGTATTTCTAGGATCTTCCAGTCCTTTTACATTCTGCAAGGAATTTCCAATTAAGGGGTGCAATAAGGGATGTGTCGTTTTATTTTTGTTAATCTAAACGAAATTAATTTGTATAATAGGCTTGTAGGTAAAAAATATAAAATTATTATTATCTCAAACTACATTAAAAATTATTACTTTAGTTGTTGAAGGTTTGTTACAGTTTGATACTTTCTCTGCTGACCTATTTGTAGTCACTATTGTACCCTTAATTGCAAATAGATAATAACATTATTTATCTGTTTGCTGTTGTTGAAAACTAGATCCGGCATCCCACGCATTTCCTCGATCGCATTCAAATATAATCGATCACAGCTGCCAGATATAATTTGCAGTGAAATAAAATGGCCAAGCAGGTAGGTCGTGTCGTGGCGAGCGAGATGGATTTGTAGCAAAGTTGGCGCACAGCGACGGCAATTAATAGCAAGCTCTAGGGTGCCCGCGGAAGTAAAATAAAATGGTACGAGAGGTGGCTTTGGCGGCGAGTCATTATGGGATCCATTGTGCAGCATCTCCCGTGCGTTACTGAGCCGGGATCCCGTTGTGTGCTGCGAACTCCAAGGCCGACGTCCAAAATAATGCAATTTATAATTGCCTGTGATTGCTGAAGCACCATAACTGCGTCATCCGACTCGCGTGATGCATTGCTCGTCGTTGCTCTATGCTTACACTCTAACGAACTACATTTAAGCATCGTTATATCACTGCTGGGGATGCTCGATTTTGTCCCGACTGCGACAAACAAATCACAAATATTTATACGCGGATGCTCCGACGAAGCTAACGTTTATAGCTTGCACAAGCTTCTGTAAATAGTTTTTCAACGAGGAAAAAAACAGTACATTGATGTTGGAGTAAGAATTCTATTCAGTTTGCAAGATTTACTTTGAAGCTGAAATTTTAATTAACTGCATTGGTGACGTATGAAATGAAAAATATGAAAAGTTGTTAACATTTTGAAGAGTGAAATCTTGTTTATTTTATTTGAAACTTTTGTTACCAATAAAATCTTTATATTTGCATAAAATATTATCTTGAATATCAATAGCCATACTTTTTTTAATATATATATATATTTATAGTCAAATATTTTTTAAATATTTTCATTCTCTATTCTAATATAAATGTGTTAACTTTTAATCAACGGGGTATGCAAATAATATAAAAGATTTTATTTAAACATTTGTCAACTGACTATATTACAATAAAAGACGTCATTTTGTTTCTGTTGCAGGCTGCTGTTGAGATAGGTTTGACGAGTTTTTGTCAGACGTCCTCTGTCACAATGAAGCAAAGTGCATAGGATCGAAATGTAGGTAAGTTTCTTAAAATCAAATTCACTTTTGTATCAAATTTCAAGTTTTTACATAGAATTGTATTTACCTCATGATATTTGATCTGCACATTTATTAGAAATTTTCAGAGACTACTTTTTTTGTTTAAAAAATAAATTTTTTTATTCAAATTCGACACTTTTTTTAAAATAAGCAAATAAACCCATTACATCGAAAAAAAACAAGGCATTTTAAATGCAATTTTTTTAAATTAACGAAACGCATCTGAACATAATAGACCATTTATTTCGAGGAGGTGTGATTTTATTATTACTGTTCTTGGGATCCGAGGTTTGATTGGAATGCAGAGGTCAAAATAATTATGTAGCTCGCTTCGTCATTAATAATTATCTGTCAAACGTAAGTCAAGAAGTTAATTAACTGTACGCACACATGTGAAATGACAAACGGAGGATGGTAATTGTAGCCGAAGTGACACGAGCCTGTCAGCTAAACAAAAACGTGTCTTTACGTATTGAATTATACTTAGACGGGCGCGGATCAAGATTTATATACGCATTTTGTAACAGGTTTAATGAAAGCAGATAAATCCAAGCTTGTTTCCTAATTATCATGTTTTTATTTTCAATTTCAGCACATTTTAATGAGCTGACTTAGATATAAAGTTAACATTTTATTAAGCTCTGTTAATTTTGAAAACACTAAGTACATAAATCTCTAACAAATAAAAAGAAACCATTAAATCTATTATATCTTTGTTTGATCATGCTATATTGTTTTTGGCATTGTCTTAATTGAGTAATCCTTCAAATTAAAGCGGAAAAACGTTGTAATTTATTTCGTCCAATTATTTGCGACAGCAGATGACACGGACATTTAACGCCATCTATTACAAGCGAAGTAATTCGTTTCTATTTCTTTATTCGTGGTAAGTAGGAAGTGTAAAGCCAGCATAAATACGAACAACCATAAACATCATTTACTCCCTTTCCTACATGAATCTATTTACGAAATAATTTATGAGACGTTTAAAGTCCGCTTAAACACCTCGACTGAACTTGGCAAGCGTGCAAGTTGGCCTTATAATTTTTGCTCAAACATCATTCGAATGAAACAATAATTTCGTCAAAAGCAATTTTTATTGTGGCACACTATGCTTTTGAATAAAAATGCCACTGTCACTTTGCAATCAAGGTGTAATCTGGAAAAACACTAATTGCAAGGATGTACAAGCCCGAAGCAAATGACACTGTTTTAAATTCGCATCCAGTTGTGTCGTTTGTTGAGCACACGATTAATGCAAGGATAATAATAAAAGTTGGCTGTAATAATAGCAATTATGTGACAGGAAGATAGCATAGCTGCGACGTTAAGAAACTTTCTTTTATTCATTTTCAACTGTTTAATAATATTCCGTAAGGTAAAGTCATTTATCACGTGTACTTATGCTCACAAGCAGTCATTATAATAAAAGCATGTGAACTTCAAGTGTATATATTTTTATACAAACCATTATGCTAAATTATAATATTTGTGTCTGCGTTATTTTTGAATGCAAAAATGATTGTATTCTTTCTTTTGCAAATTTTTAACGAGTAAATCTGCATATCAAACTTAATATTTGTTGATATTAAGACGAGAGGAAAAAAAATTCTATTTTCATGATTGGTACTGAATCAAAATTGCCCATTTCACATTGCATAATACATATGTTCGATAAAGAATGCTGCAAGTTTTGTGTCGAGGCAAGGAAAAGAAAATAACAAACAATACGTAAAAGTAAAATAAAGCGCAGTGAATGTTGGCGCATAGCCTGAGCTTTGTCGGCTGAAAATAATTCAGTAGCAATCATATCGGTAATTCGCCGGTTGATTGTCCCTGACCACAAGAGCGTTGGTCCACAAATGGGCAGTCAGTTCTGGGCTCCATTCGTACCTTATTTAGTCGATGATAAATTCTAACCTGTTCGGTCTCGAAGTGGGGTCAGCTAAAGAATGAGAACAGCGAGATCAAAGGATCAGCATAAGCGCTCCAATCAGTCGAGTAATTCGCCGTGATTGCGCGGAATTTGTAAACCTATCGAATCCTGCTACCGTCCTGCGACCGATGTGCAGTTGCTCATCATGATTTCGCGGTCGGCTGTGTGTATATTTTCAATATGAGCTTCAACCATCGTGAGAATCAATATTGATATATATTTGCGTATTGCGAATTTGATTCGACATTTTTCACAAATTGATGACACCGCAATAAGCTTTGAATTAATTTTAAGAAAAAAATGACGTAAACAATTCACTTTTGACTGTATGGGTTTGTTTAGAAGGAACGGTTAATTTGGTTATTACAATTGTCAGAAGAATTAAGTCCTTTGTTTGTCACCTGACGGTTCTATCTAAATGTCTCAAAATCAAGCAGCGAAAGGAGGTTTACACCTCTCAAATTACGGAATACCGTCGGAGTTATTCAATTAGGATGATACACTGGCCCACGTCCTACACGATTATGATCCCCGGCGTTTTAAGATCATCGTTGGACCGGCACGGTCAATTAGAGATCAGGATCGTCACCCGTACTTGTCTCTTCCCCACTTGGTCCCTCTCGTCTTGACTTATATCAGGTTTCCAACGTGGGAGGTCCAGAGCATCTCTTCCAAGAGGATGATCTCGAGGAACTTTGTAAGAGGCTTCCATTTCGTTCTTCACTTAG